>JAULCF010891231.1:0-18186 GCA_032361265.1 Devaleraea mollis | reverse complement strand
GGATGCATCTTTCGCTTAACCGTTCGGGGACCTGGACCTACAGCTCTGCGTGCCGTAGACGGGGAGGTCTGGGCAACTTCACAACAGTTAACGGTGTCCTCGATTTGATCGATTTCGGGGTGCAGCTCGAAGCCGCCGAATGCAACGACGCCCAAGAGCTCACGTCACGCCGGTTTCTGGCGTTGCTCAGTGATCTTGCGGTAGCCGAGATCGAGGGCGATGTGCTTGTCCTCTCCTCCGATGAGGACACGATGACGTTGACGCGAACCCCATAGTTGGGCCCGCGCTGTGCCGTACGGAGCGCTTTCGGAGTCGCGGCCCTAGCCTCGGAGCGTGGCTAAGAAGCGGGTCCCGCCCCCTCCGGTGGTTCGAGATCAGGTCGTGGTCGAGCGAGTCGACGACGACAACGAACAGAAGAGTGCAAGCGGTGGCGCCAAGCGCCGGCGCCGCGGCGGGACGATCGACGTCTCGTCGGTGGAGTTCGACGGCGTCGCGAACGATACGGCCAAGAAGCTCGAGCGACGGCTCATCGAGGCGGCGAGCGCATTCGAGGCGGAGCGTTTCGGCGACGCCCACAAGTTGCTCAATTCCATCGACAGCCTCGGTCCCGGCGTTCCCGAAGTCTTGGAACTCCGTGGTCTGTGCAGCTATCGCCTCGGCAAATGGAAGCAGGCCATCAACGACCTCACGGCGTTCGAGGATGCAACCAACACCGTCGAGCAGCACCACGTGCTGGCTGACTGCGCCCGAGCGCTCGGGCACTGGCACGAAGTCGAGCGTTACTGGCAAGAACTCGGTGAAGCGTCGCCGAACGCCGAGCTGGTCGAAGAGGGTCGCATCGTCTACGCCGGAGCTCTTGCCGATCAAGGCAAGCTACGCGAGGGCATTCGCATGCTCGAAAAGGCACCGCGAGCCCCGAAGAAGCCGAAGATCCAACACATTCGTCGCTGGTATGCACTTGCGGATCTCTACGAGCGTGCGGGTGAGCTTCCCAAGGCTCGCCGCCTCTTCGCTGAAGTCAACACTCTGGAGCCGGCCTTTGGTGATGCCGGTGATCGGGCTCGCTCACTCCGTTGACGCTGCGCTCTCGCTGAGGCGACCGATCGTCGGTCGTCTTTCCCGACAAGGCCGGTTCACCCTTCCCCCAACACAACACTCAACCGCCGGAAGAGGTGGAGCGATGAATGTCGCGATTGTTCAGGGAAGAGTTCGAGGCGTGCCAGATCGCCGTTCAGCACGAGATGGGTCGCTCTTGTTGAGCTTCGATGTCGTGGTGGACGCCGACGGTGGGCCGAACCAACAGGTGCCTGTCACGTGGGCGGGTCCAGATGGCAGCGCACCCCGAGTGGAGGAGGGCATGGTCATCACTGTTGTTGGTCACGTGCTCCGCCGCTTCTACCGGAGCGGAGGGCAGACGCTCAGCCGAACCGACGTCCGAGCCGAGAGAGTTGTTCGCGGCGCGGGTGTACGTGCGGCTTCCACCGTGAGCGCCGTGTTCGCGGCTCACGAAAAGTAGGCGGCAACCGGCTCTGGCTCGAGAATGAGCCAGAGCCGGAGCTCACCTCATTGAGGATCCGGTGATCAACCGAGGGTGTTGACGTTTCCGAGTTCGGCGAACGCCTGCTCGAGTCGAGAAACGAAGCTCTCTTCGCCAACACGAAGCCACGCACGGGGATCGTACTTCTTCTTGTTGGGCGCATCGTCGCCGGTGGGATTGCCGATCTGGCCCTGCAGGTAGTCATGGTTGCTGGCTTCGTATTCACGAATGCCATCCCAGAAAGCCCACTGCAGATCGGTGTCGATGTTCATCTTGATGACGCCGTAGGAGATGGCTTCCTCGATCTCCGCAGCCGATGATCCTGAACCACCGTGGAACACAAAATTGACTGGCTTCGGAGCCGTGCTGTGCTTGTCTTCGATGAACTTCTGCGAGTCATTGAGAATCGAGGGGGTCAGGACGACGTTGCCGGGCTTGTACACGCCGTGCACATTGCCGAAGGCTGCGGCGACGGTGAACTTGTCGCTCACCTCGGAAAGGCGCTCGTAGGCATAGGAGACTTCCTCCGGCTTGGAGTAGAGGTCCTCGGGCTTGACGTCGGAGTTGTCGACGCCGTCTTCTTCGCCGCCCGTGATGCCCAGTTCGATCTCGAGTGTCATGCCCATCTTCGACATGCGCTTGAGGTAGTCGACGCAGATGTCGATGTTCTCTTCCATCGGCTCTTCGGAGAGGTCGAGCATGTGTGAGCTGAAGAGCGGGACGCCGTTGGCTTCGTAGTAGGCCTCGCCAGCGTCGAGCATTCCGTCGATCCACGGGAGCAGCTTCTTGGCTGCGTGGTCGGTGTGGAGAACAATGCGGGCGCCGTAGTGCTCAGCCATGGTGCGAACGTGGAGTGCGCCGGCGATCGAGCCAGCAACGGAGGCTTCGATGCCGCTGCCGAATCCCTTGCCTGCGACGAAGGCGCCGCCACCATTGGAGAACTGGACGATGGCAGGGGCATTCAGCTTCGCTGCTGCTTCCATCACTCCGTTCATGGTGTTCGTGCCGATGCAGTTCGCTGCAGGGAGGGCGTAGTTGTTGGCCTTTGCGTGAGCAAAGAGTTCGGACACGGCGTCGCCGGTAAGGACACCTGGGGCAAATTCTGCGCTTGACATCTGGCCAAGCTAGCAAGTAGGCCCGAGATGAGTCGAGACCCCGCGGTGAGTTCGCCCACAACGGTTAGTCTCCCGACCCATGAGAAGCTCTCGAATGGCCAGCGGATGGGGAGTTGTGAGCCTCGGACCCCAACTTCGAAGAACTCGGAGAGTTCCCGTGGCTGGAGGTTGCGCGTGAGTGAAGCGAAGAACTCTGGGCTGGTCCAAGACCAGCGGGGGACGATCACCTGGGCGTTGGACCTCGACGGCGTGATCTGGAGTGGGATCGACCCGATCCCCGGCTCGTCGGAAGCGGTCGCTGAGCTGAGAGCTGCGGGGCATGACGTCGTGTTCGTGACGAACAACTCGTTCTCCACAGTTGCCCAGCAAGAAGCGAAGCTGGCGTCGTTCGGAATCGATGCCACCGATGCGGTCATCACCTCAGCCCAAGCCGGCGCTTCGCTGGTCGGCCCCGGAGAGCGTGCGCTTGTGCTCGGCGGTCCCGGAGTCATCGAAGCCCTGACCGCTCGAGAGGTCGAGCTCGTCGCTCCCGAGGCAGTTGCTGCCGGGGCCGACGCAGTGAGCGCGGCCAAGATCGACGCTGTTGTGGTCGGACTCGACTGGGAGCTCGACTATCACCGTCTTGGCGCTGCGGTCCAAGCGATTCTTGCCGGCGCTCGGTTCATCGCCACGAACACCGATGCCACGTACCCGAGCGAGCGAGGCCTTCTGCCGGGGGCGGGAGCGATCGTCGCCGCGGTTGCCGCAGCCACCGGTGTCGAGCCCGTCGTTGCTGGAAAGCCCGAACAGCCAGCCGCCGATCTCGTGCGGGCGCGCTACGGAACCGTTGGGGTGATGGTGGGGGATCGGCCAGAGACCGACGGAGCGTTCGCCGTGTCTCTCGGTTACGAATTCGGCTTGGTTCTCTCCGGGGTCACAACGGACCCTGCAGGTGTGCTGCCGGTGCCTGACGTCGTGGCCACAGACCTCGCTGCACTGGTCGCTGAACGCCTCGGAGCCTGACGTGTGCCGATGTTGCATCCGTCACATTTGACGACTTTCTGGGTGCTAACTATTGCAAGCACTTGCGAGCTGGAGTATTCTCTTTCTCATGAGCAGCACCACCACCATCTCCGCCCGCATCCGCAAGATCGATCTCCGCAATCCTGAGACGCTCGACATTTTCGAGCTCCGGGCAGCAGTCAAGAAGGTCCTCAAGGACGTCGACGTTCCTGATGTCGACGTCGACCGCCTCGATGTCTTCGGTCTCCGCGACCTCCTCAACAAGGTCGACCTTCCTGAGATCGACCGCTCTGACCTCGAAGATGCCTTTGATCGCTTCGACATGCTGGGCCTTCGTAAGGCCATCGTCTCGGCTGACCGTGTCGAGTTCGTTCGCCCGTCGAGCCCCGCAGACGTTCTCAGCCAGCTCGACGATGTTCGCTCGAGCTTCGAATCGATCATCAAGAACGTCTTCGGCAACGCCCAGGATCTCGCTCCTGTGAGCCGCAAGGAACTCGCTGACCTCGAGAAGCGTGTCATCGCAGCTGAAAAGGCCGCAAAGAAGACCGCTCCGAAGAAGGCCACGGCCAAGAAGGCTCCGGCCCGCAAGCGCCCGGCCGCCAAGAAGGCCTGAGACCTTCGAGCGAGAAAGCCGACAGCGACTGGCTGAGACCAGTCGGCCCGCTACCGTCATGTCGATGGCTCGCCGACGGTTGGATGCCGAACTCGTCCGCCGGGGGCTCGTCCCCAGTCGCGACGCTGCAAAACGTGAGATCGATGCCGGCCGGGTGGTCGTGGGAGGTGCTCCCGCCACCAAGCCGGCTCGTCTCGTTTTGCCAGGCGACGATGTGCAGGTTCTCGGTCCGCCACCGAAGTATGTGAGCCGGGCCGGCCAGAAGCTCGAAGGCGCCCTCGACCGTTTCCCTGTCGATCCCACGGGCATGACCGTGCTCGATGCGGGCTCGTCGACCGGCGGTTTCACCGATTGCGTCTTGCAGCGGGGAGCGAGGCGGGTGATCGCCGTCGATGTCGGTACCCACCAGCTGCATGAGCGGATTCGCGGCGACAACAGAGTCGACGTTCATGAAAAGACCGATGTCCGATCCGTCACGACGGAACTCACCGATGGCCCCGTGGACCTGGTTGTCGGCGATCTCTCGTTCATCTCGCTCAAACTCGTTCTGCCTGCTCTGATCCGGGTGAGCCGCCCCGGTGGCCCGATGCTGTTGCTGATCAAGCCGCAGTTCGAAGCAGGCAAGGACGAAGCAGCCAAGGGGCGCGGCATCATCACCGATCCTGTGATTCACGAACGTGTGATCACCGAGGTCGAGCGTTCAGCACTGTCACACGGCGCTGTCATGGTGGATGTCATGACATCGCCGATCACCGGAAATGCCGGAAACGTCGAGTTCGTGGGGTACTTTCTCACCTCCGCCGAGTCCGCCCAGGAGTCAGGAACCAACGAGTGACGAGACGTATCGGCATCGTGGTCCATCGCCATCGGCCAGAAGTCATGGACTTCGCCAAGACAGCCGTCGAGTGGTGTGCTGCACACGACACGACCGTTGTGTTGCCGGCCGGTGATGCAGCATTGCTCGGCTTGCCCGAGCTCGCCGTCGACGCCGAGGTGTTTGCTGTCGATCTCGATCTGATTCTGAGCCTCGGTGGTGACGGCACGATGCTGCGGGCCGTGCAGTTCGCTGCACCGCATGACGTGCCGATCATCGGCGTCAACGCTGGCCAGCTCGGCTACCTCACTCAGTTCGATCCGTCGGAGATGACCGAAGCACTCGACGCGTGGGACCGCAGCGAGCTGATCGAGGAACATCGGATGTTGCTCGAGGTCACCGTTCGCGGCCATCGGCGACACCCTTCAGCGTTCGCCCTGAACGAGACGGTGCTCGAACGGGCCGACAGCGGCCACTCCGTGGCCGTTGATGCATCCATCGGCGGCGTGCGATTCACGAGTTATCTGGCTGACGGTGTGATCGTGGCGACCCCCACAGGGTCGACGGCATACTCGCTCTCTGCCGGTGGTCCGATCGTCGAGCCAGACTTTGAAGCGTTGGTCGTCACGCCGGTTGCCCCGCACATGGTGTTCGATCGCTCACTGATCCTGAAGCCTTCGACACTCGTAGAACTGACCGTCAGTGGCTACCGCAACGGCAAAGTCACCGTTGACGGGCGATTGGTCACCGAACTCGAGCCCGGGGAAACCCTGGTGTGTCGAGCCTCCGATCGGCGGGTCCGGTTCCTCACGCGAAGCGAGCGGAACTTCCACAGCATCCTCAAAGAGAAGTTCAACTTGGAGGATCGCTGATGCTGGTCGAGTTGGTTGTGTCTGACCTCGGCGTGATCGACGAAGTGTCGCTCACGCTTCCGAAGGGAATGATTGCGCTCACTGGCGAAACCGGAGCCGGCAAGACGCTGCTCGTCGACGCCATCAACCTGTTGGTCGGCGGTCGAGCCGATCCCGGTCTGGTTCGGGCGGGGGCAGAAGAAGCTCGCGTCGACGGCCGTTTCCTCACCACCGACGCCGATGGCAACGAGATCGAATACGTTCTTGCCCGCGTCGTGCCAGCTGACGGACGGTCTCGTGGGTACATCGACGGGCGCCCGGCAACGGCTGGTGCCCTCACCGAGTTGGGGGAGCGGCTGGTCGATCTGCACGGTCAACACGCCCATCAGTCGCTGCTCGGGGTCGATGCTCAGCGGGAGGCTCTCGACGCGTTCGGCGTGATCGATCTCGGTCGTCTCGACGCAGCCAAGGCTCGCATCGCTGAACTCGAACGGCTCCTCGCTCAGTTGGGTGGCGATGAACGGTCGCGTGCTCGTGAGATCGATCTGATCAAGTACCAAGTCGACGAACTCGATGCGGCCGACATTTCTGATCCGGATGAAGAGACGAAGCTGCGTCAGAGCGAAGACCTCCTCGGTAACGCGCTTGGGCTCGAAGAGTCTGCCAGCCGAGCCATTGCTGCGCTGGTGGAGGACGACGGGGCTCGAGATCAACTTGCTTTGGCGTTGCGCCACCTCGGCGAGAGCCCAGCGTTCGGGCCGGCGAACTCCCGCTTGCAGGACGCGCTGGCCGAGGTCGACGACATCGCCGACGACGTTCGCTCGGTGGCTGGCGGCCTCGAACACGACCCCGAGTCACTGGCCACGGTGCAAGACCGTCTCCAGGCACTCCAACAGATGCGCCGCAAGTACGGCGAGGACCTCACTGCGGTGATGGAAGAGCATCGCCTGCTGGCCGAACGCCTTGCGGAACTTCTCGATCACGATGCCACTGCTGCTCGGCTCGACACCGACCGGGCCGACGCTGCAGCGGAGTTCGCGGCGGCTGCTGCCGAGGTGCTGGCAGCCAGAGAGGTCGCTGCTCCGGCGCTTGCGTCAGCGATCGAATCCCGCCTGCCAGATCTCGCCATGCCGAAAGCGACCGTTGGTATTGAAGTCTCCGGCGTCGACGGTTCTCATGTCGTCTACCAACTGTCGGCCAATCCTGGTTCGCCACTCCAGCCGCTGTCGAAGGTGGCCTCGGGCGGTGAGCTGGCCCGAACGATGCTTGCGTTGCGCAGCGTGCTTTCTGAGGCGCCTCCGATCTTGGTCTTCGACGAAGTCGATGCGGGTATCGGTGGCGAAGCAGGCTTCGCCGTGGGGCGGTCGCTCAGCGATCTCGGCGATCGACACCAGGTGCTGGTCGTCACCCACCTGCCGCAGGTGGCGTCGTTTGCCGACGCCCACTTGGCGGTCGAGAAGGTGCAGGACAGCGACACCACCATTTCTCAGATTCGGTTGCTCAAGGACAAGGAGCGGGTGTCAGAACTCGCTCGCATGTTGTCCGGCCAACCCGACTCGAAGACTGCGCGCAAACACGCCAGAGAACTCGTTGCCGAGGCCGAATCGCAGAAACGGCCGAGCGCCTGATGGTCAAACAACTCTTGGTGATCCGCCATGGCGAGACCGAGTGGTCCAAGACCGGCAAGCACACTGGCCGTACCGACATTCCCATCACCGAAGTCGGGCGGGACGAAGCGAGGGCTGCAGCGCGAACCCTCGAAGGCTGGGACATTGGGGCCGTGTACTCGAGCCCGCTCATCAGGGCACGAGAGACCGCTGAGCTCATCGGGTTTGGCGACGCGGTCATCGATGATGATCTTGTCGAGTGGGACTACGGGATCTACGAGGGCGTGCGAACCGCAGAGACTCGCCTCGAGATTCCTGATTGGTCGGTGTGGACTCACCCCATCATCGAGGGCGAATCAGTCGATGCGGTCGGTGCTCGCGTCGATTCGTTCTTCGGCCGGCTCGGTGACGTCGATGCGGACACCGCAGTGGTGTTCGCCCACGGTCACCTCCTGGCCATCCTGATCGCTCGCTGGTGTGGGCTGGACGCTGTCGAGGGTCGGCGCTTCGCGTTGGCCACTGCCACCGTCAGCCTGCTCGGTCACCACCGTGAGGACCGCGTGGTCCGGGCACTCAACCATCGCTGCGGTGACGCGTTGCACCCGCCGACCCGAGCGACCTGATTCTTGGTTGGGTTCGATGCTGTTCGGGTAGAACGGAGCAGCTCAGCCGAGTGATTGCTCGAGGTCGTCGATGAGCGAAGGCACCGCCAGATCGAGTGCTGGTTGTTCAGCCGCGAGTCGATGGCCGATCACGTCGATCTGGCCGGCGTCGAGTTGGAGTCTGGGCCGTCGGGACAGGATGCGGTGGAGGCGGTTGGCGACCGCGTGCGGATCGGCGTAGTCGGTCGGTAGGCCCCATGCGGGAACCTTTGCGAGATGACGCATCCAATCGTCACTCGCCGTCTCGACGAGCGATGAGAGCGCCGGACCGAGCTGGTCGATCTCGCTGAACGCCGCATCGATGGCATCGCCAAGCCGATCGTCTTCGAGAAGGAAGCCGTCGATCATGAGCTCGGGGCCGACGTGGGCAACGGCTCGGGCCGGACCTCGGCTGATGCCATCAGTGGCGAGGTCCGCTCGCAGGCGAGCCATCGCCTCGGTGAAGGTGGGGTGGCGATGGAACGCATCGTCGGTGGCGTGGTGCAGTGCGATGCCGGCGGTGACGTCTGGATCGGCGGTGTCACCCATCAGCCGGAATCGGCCCATGGCCCCGAGATCAGGAAGGGCAGCGCCGAGCCACACCCGTGGCTCATCGGGAGCCAGACGCATGGCGACGGCGATGTGGCCGCCGATGTTCATGACGCAGCGCTGTTCATGGTCGCGTTCGCTGCATCATTCGGTGATGGCGCCGTAGACCATTGGCTTGAGTTCGTCGCGAATCGGGTACGCCGATGACGGCATGAGCTGGGTCATGCCGATGACGATGAGCTGCTCGGCGGGATCGATCCAGAACAGCGTGCTCGCTGCTCCGCCCCATGCGTATGCCCCTGGCGAGCCGATGACGGCGGCACGAGCAGAGTCGAGAACGACGGAGAAGCCGAGCCCGAAGCCGACGCCTTCGTAGTTGGACTCGCTGAACGTCGGCTGACCCATCGAGGCGAGGTCGCCGCCGGTGGCGAGGTGGTTCTGGGTCATGTACGTCAGCGTGCGAGGTCCGATGATGCGGTTGCCGTCGAGCTCGCCGCCGCGGAGAAGCGCTGAACAGAATCGGTGGTAGTCGTGCATCGTCGACAGCAGCCCACCGCCGCCGGACAGGAACGTCGGCTTCGAGCGGACCGGACTCCGCTCTCCGCTGTCGTCGAGCATGAACATGTCATCGCCCTCGGCTCCCTCGGGTACGCCGAAGGGGGAGAGAGACGGAACCGTGTAGAGCGGAGCGACTCGGTCGGCCTTGTCGGCATCAGCCCAGAAACCCGTGTCGGTCATTCCGAGTGGTTCGAAGATGTTCGCAGTGAGGTACTCGTCGAAGGCTTGCCCGCTGATGATCTCGACGAGGCGACCGAGTACGTCGGTGGCCACGCTGTATGCCCAACGGGTGCCGGGGGAGAACATGAGCGGTAGCTCGGCCAGTCCGGCGCAGAAGTCTTCGAGGCTCGTGCCGGGACTGCTGATGCCGCTGCGTCGGTACATGGCATCGACGGGTGTGCGTTGCATCCAGCCGTACGTGAGCCCGGAGGTGTGGGTCAGGAGATCCCGGATCTCCATGGGGCGGTCCGGTGTCTTGGTGTGGAAGTTGCCCGGTGTGCCGTCGACCCAGACCCGAAGATCCTCCCAGGCAGGGATGAAGCGATGGACCGGATCGTTCAGTTGGAAGAGGCCCCTTTCGTAGAGCTGCATCAAAGCGATGGACGTGATCGGCTTCGACATTGAATAGATGCGGAACATTGCATCGTCGGCATAGCCCTGGTCTGATCGGTGAGCGACCTCGCCGTTGCGGCTCACCAGCAACGAGAAGCCGGGGTACTTCTCGCTGTCGAGGTAGTTGGTCTTGACGAAATCGTCGATGGCCGAGAGGCGTTCGCTGTCCATGCCTGGGTTGCTCATGAGCGACATCCTGCCTGAAGCGAAGCCCCGGGGCCAGATGGGTCGGAGCCGAGACGGGCGTGGTCTGAGGCAACGGGCCCCACAAGCGTGCCCTCGCCGCATCTGCCTTCGGATGCAATACTCGATGTCGAGCTCAGCCCAGAGGTTTCAACGTGTCACACCATCGAGTTCAGAAAGCATGAGAAATCCAGAACCGCGTCCTGCCGGATCGTTCGATTTTTCCGAGGAATACGTGGCCACGCTTCTGGCGGAATTCGATGTCACCCGGCCGGAGGATCCAGTTGGCGCCGAGGAGTACTGCGAGGCGTTGGACCGTTGGATTGATGAACGCGACCGCCCGACTGCCGACCTCGACCGCATGCGGTCGGACCTCTGGTTCATGCAGGGCGTGCTTGGCTACATCCGGGGTGACCTCGAGACTGCGATCGATCGCCTCCAACGTTCCATCGCTCAGAGTGCGAAGATCGGGTACACGAACCGACAGATCCTCGGCCTGCGATCTCTCTCCCTCGTGTTCGAGGGCGCTGGTATGCAGAGCGAATCGACGACCAGTATCTCCGAGGCTCTCGACCTGGCTCACGAATTCGGAGATGATCGAGTGCTTGCGTTGGTGACGATGTCCCTGTCGGCGCTTTACCAGGCGCAGGGAGCATGGGCGCTCCTTCTCGACGCATCGATGCGGACCTGCGAGTTCGCCGAGCGAGTGGGAGAGCCACACTTGTTGAGTCGTGCCTATAGCGGCGTAGGGGTTGCGATGGGTCACGAACTCCGGATCGACGAGGGTCTGGAGTGGAACGATCGGGCTCGTGTGGCGATCGCCGGTGTCGCCACGCCTCCAGAGGAGCTGTACCTCGACCTCAATCGTTGGTTCCTGTTTCGCCAAGCGGACCGTGTCGCCGAAGCCTCGGCGATGGCCGACAAGCTCGTCGGAGAGATCGACCGACTGCCGTCGGCTGATGCCGCACGGCTTTCGGTGAACATCGCTGGCACACGGCTCAGCATCGGTGATCTCGACGGAGCAGCCGACATGCTCCAGCGCAGCCGGGACGTCATCGGCAGTGAGCGGCTGACTGGGCATCTGGTCCAATACCACGAGGCCTCCGCTCGTCTGCACGAGGCGAGGAATGACCATCAGCAAGCGCTCGAGTCGCTTCGGCATCAGCTGATGGCCGAACGAGAGTTGCGGGGCCGTGAGGCGCACGTCCGGTTGGTGGCCGTCGAGCGTCGTTTCGAACGGCAGTTGGCTGCGCAACAAGAGGAGATCCACCAGCTTCGCAACGTCGACCTCGTGGCCAAGAACGACGAACTGGCGGCGCTGAACCATCAGAAGGACGAGATCCTGAATGTGGTTGCCCATGATCTCCGCAACCCGTTGGCCGCAGCGCAGATGCTGAGTGAGTCGCTCCTGGCTGACCCCGGTCAGCACATGAGCGCTGATGAGCAGGATCAGCTTGTGTCGATGCGTGCGGCGACGTCTGAGATGGGCGCCACGATCGACGTCTTGTTGCATGTTCAAGACGGTGACTCACCACGCACGCTTGCAACGGTCGACGATGTCGTGGCTCGTTCGGTTGCTTGGGCTCGGGGCCCGGCGAGCGAACGACAGGTCGACATCAAGGGTCAGATCAGTCCCGTTGCCGTCGAGGTCGATGGCGCACTGCTCCGGCGTTCGCTGGACGACGTGCTCTGGGCGGGGATTCGCTCGACGGCGCCTGGCGGTTCAGTCTCGGTGTCGGTTCAGCCTGAGCCGACGGGAGTCAGTATCACGGTGTTGAGTCGAGCGATCGTGCGGCGGCCCGATGACCGTTCGCTCTACATCGCACGTCGTCTCGTCGAGCGAATGCAGGGATCGATCACCACCGTCGACGTCGATGACTATGCAATCTCGACCGTGATCGACCTTCGCGCTTCTGGTTCTACGAGAAGCGCACGGCCTCACGATGACCCAGCTGCTTGACTGGGCCGATGTCGGAGCTCTTGACCATCTCGCGCGAACAAGTGAGCGAGTTGCTCACCCCTGAACGGTTGCGACCAGCGCTCGAGCGAGCGCTGATGGCTCAAGCAGCGGGTCGGGCGAACGTTCCACCACGCATCGCAGCGGCGAGTCCGAATGGTTTGCTGGCGACCATGCCGGGCTTTCTGAGCGACGTCGGCATGGCCGCCAAGCTGGTCTCGGTCTTCGCCGGCAGCGATCCGTCGCATCAGGGTGTGATCGTGGTGGTGGATCCGGAGACGGGAGCGCTGCGCTCGATCATGGACGCTGAGGTCATCACCGAGCGGCGGACGGCGATGACCGCAGCGATTGCCGCTGATGCTCTCGCTCGTGATGACGCGAGCGTGCTGACCATCGTTGGCAGTGGTGCGCAGGGTCATGCGCACGTTGCAGCGTTCGGGGCGCTGCGCTCGTGGACCGAGATCCGAGTGGTGTCCAGGTCGAAGAACAAGGCGACCGTGCTGGCAGCAGAGGCCCGGTTCGCGTTTGGCCCAGACGTCACGATCAGCGAGTTCGATCACTTCGAAGCAGCAGTGCGCGGGTCTCATGTGGTGGGCCTCTGCACCCACGCTGATGATCCCGTGATCCAAGCCGACTGGATCGATGACGGAACCCACGTGAGCTCCGTTGGTTCGCTGGCCGAGTTGCCTGGTGAGCTGCTCGGGAATCACCTCACGGTCGATCAGCTCGGAGCAGTGACCGATGCACCTCCGGCCGGTGCGATCGAGCTGCAGGGCCTCGACCCGGGCACGGTGGTCGAACTCGGCTCGTTGCTGGCTGACCCATCGCTCGGACGGTCCCGGGCAGAGCAGATCACGGTGTACAAGAGCACCGGGCACGCGGTGCAGGACATTGCTGCAGCTCACGTGGTGCTCGACGCAGCCATGGCAGCAGGCGACGGCACGATGGTCACCTTGTAGAGCGACCACCGTGCCGATCAGATTCAGCTGTTCGGGTTCACCACGAAGCGGCCCTTGGTCTGGCCGGCCATGATCTTGTCGGCGGCATCGGCGAGGTCGGCGAGTCCGATCTCGGTCGTGAGCGATTCGAGCTTGTCGGTGTTGTCCGAGGAGAGAGCCATCACTTCAGCAATCCGGTTCCAGACTCTGGTCCGCTCATCGAAGCTCGCCATGACCGAGTCGATACCGAGCAGATTGACGCCTCGGAGCAGGAACGGGATGACCGTGGTGTTCAGCGCATTGCCAGCGACGAGGCCGCAGGCGGCGACCGATCCACCGGATTGCATCTCGGCCAACACGTGGGCCAGCGGATCGCCACCGACGGCGTCGATGCAACCAGCCCAACGTTCGCTGAGGAGCGGGCGAGTGGGATTGTCAGCGAACTCTGCTCGGTCGACGATTTCGGTGGCGCCGAGAGCGAGCAGTTCATCGCCGTTCTCGGGGCGACCGGTGGAGGCAACAACGTGGTGGCCAGCAAGTCCTGCCCACAGGACAGCTGACGATCCAACGCCGCCCGATGCGCCGGTGACCAGCAGAGGTTCGCCGGTGACGAGGCCGTGGGTTTCGAGAGCAACCAGGGCCTGCATGGCAGTGAAGCCGGCGGTGCCGACTGCCATGGCTTGCCGGGTGGTCATGCCCTCGGGAACGTTCACGAGCCAGTCGGCCTTGAGGGAGGCCTTGGTGGCGTAGCCGCCCCACCATGCTTCGCCGACTCGCCACCCGGTGCAGATGACCTGATCGCCGGGGGAGAAGCGGTCGTCGCTGGACGAGCTGACCGTGCCGGCGAGGTCGACACCGGGGACGTGCGGGTAGTTTCGCACGAGGCGACCGATGCCGTTGAGCACCATGCCGTCCTTGTAGTTGAGCGACGAGAATTCCACGTCGATCGTGACGTCGCCTTCAGGCAGTTGGCTGTCGTCGAGCTCGGTGACGCTTGCGGTCACGCCATCGTCGTTTTGGTCGAGGAGAAGTGCGGTGAACATGGCCCGCAACGTAGCGCTCTCCGCTAGGTTGGCCCAGCGGAGAGCTAAGGGGCTGATATGACCAAGCACATCTTCGTGACAGGCGGCGTAGTGAGCTCGCTCGGCAAGGGGCTCACGGCCTCTTCGTTGGGGCGTTTGCTCAAGGCGCGCGGCTACCGCGTCACGATGCAAAAACTCGATCCATACCTCAATGTGGATCCCGGAACGATGAACCCGTTCGAGCACGGTGAGGTGTACATCACCGACGACGGTGGTGAGACCGACCTCGACCTCGGGCACTACGAACGCTTCATCGACGAGTCGTTGACGAAGGCATCCAATGCCACGACCGGCTCGATCTACCAGTCGGTGATCGACAAGGAACGCCGCGGTGACTACCTCGGCAAGACCGTCCAGGTCATTCCGCACATCACCGACGAGATCAAGCGACGCATCACCTCCCTCGCAAGCGACGACCTCGACGTCGTCATCACCGAGGTCGGCGGAACCGTTGGCGACATCGAGATTCTTCCGTTCCTCGAGGCCATCCGTCAGTTCCGGCTCGACGTCGGTCGTGACAACGTCTGCTACGTCCATGTCACGCTTGTGCCATACATCGGTCCGGCCGGTGAACAGAAGACGAAGCCGACCCAACACTCGGTCACCGAGTTGCGCAGTCGCGGCATCCAACCCGACATCATCGTGGCTCGTTCGGATCGTCTGATCAGCGAGTCGCTGATCAGCAAGATCTCGAACCTGTGCGACGTACCCGTCGAGGGCATCATCAACGCTGCGGACGCCAGCAGCTTGTACGAGATCCCGCTGACGATGCACGAGTCCGGACTCGACAGCTACGCCTGCAAGATCCTCAACCTCGACGCGCCAGAGGCGGACCTCTCGTCGTGGCGAGATCTGGTGAACCGAGTCGAGACTGCTTGGAAGCCGCTGAAGATCGGCATCGTCGGAAAGTACGTCTCGCTGCCCGACGCTTACCTGTCGGTCGCTGAGTCGCTGCGCCACGCCGCCATCCATCACGAGGTCGACATCGAGATCGAGTGGATCATGTCTGACCACGTCGAGGGGATGTTGGTCGAAGAAAAGCTCGGTCATCTCGACGGCATCGTGCTGCCCGGTGGCTTTGGTGAACGTGGCGTCGAAGGCAAGATCGCCGCCGCCCGGTACTCCCGAGAGAACAACCAACCGACCCTTGGACTCTGTCTCGGTATGCAGGTCATGAGCATCGAATTCGCTCGGAACGTGCTCGGGCTCGATGGGGCTCACTCATCGGAGTTCGACACCCAGGACCTCGAGACACCGCACCCGGTCATCGACCTCATGGACTCCCAGCGCAACGTCACCGACAAGGGCGGCACGATGCGCCTCGGTGCCTACGTCGCTGTTCTGGCCGAAGGTTCACAGGTCGCAGAGATCTACGGCGAGCCAGTGGTCAAGGAACGTCACCGTCACCGATTCGAGTTCAACCCGAAATACGTCACTCGCTTCGAAGAGAGCGGCACGTTCCGATGTTCTGGCGTGTCACCGGACGGGCGTCTGGTCGAGTTCATCGAACTCGCCGATCATCCGTTCTGGGTCGGCACCCAAGCGCACCCCGAGCTCAAGAGCCGTCCTGACCGTCCGGCGCCGTTGTTCCGGGCATTCATCGGTGCCGCCCTCGAGCAAGCAGAGGCAAAGGACCCCGCTCGGTTCGAACGCATCGAGATCAGCCTCGACGAAGCGGTCTCTGCGGGCCAGGCATGACCTTGCCGCAAGGCAAGTCGCCGTTCACGCACCTGAGCGACGAGTTGGTCCACCAGGGCCAGGTCGTTGCCATGTTCGACGGCCAGTTCGAAGGTCCCGATGGCGAGCGGTTGCGTCGAGACATCGTGCGTCATCCGGGCGCTGTGTCGGTGATCGCGGTGGATGACCAGCAGCGAATCTTCTTGGTTCGGCAGTACCGGGCGCCCATCGATGCCGATCTCTGGGAGATCCCTGCAGGCAAGAAGGACATCGTTGGCGAAGAGCCAGCGGTCTGTGCCGCTCGGGAACTTCGCGAAGAAGTCGGGATGGTGGCGGACACGATGGAGCACTTGATCGACCTCCATCATTCGCCCGGCTTCTGCGACGAGCTCCAGAACATCTTCATCGCCACGGGCCTGACCGACGTCGGTCGTGAAGTCGACGGTGCCGAAGAAGCACACATGCTGGTCGAGCGGGTGCCGCTGGCCGACGCTGTTGGCTATGCGCTCGACGGAACCATCACTGATGGCAAGTCGATCGTCGGCATCCTGGCGGCAGCCCGGAAGCTCGGCGTCTGATCACCGTGATGGGGCCGCTGCGCGAAGTGCTGCATCTCGCCCGCCGATTCTTTGGTTCGATCAAGCCAGGGCCGCCGCCGTCAGACGACGTTGCATGGGCGGACCAACATCTGACGGCAGGGGAACGAGCGTTGCTGCGCCGAATGTCGAACCCTGATCAGCGTCACTCGATCGAGGTGGCGAGGGATGTGGCTGCAGAACTCCCCGACGCGTCCCGACCCGTGATGGCTGCTGCGCTGATGCACGATGTCGGCAAAGTGCAGAGTGGTTTCCGCACGCCCGCTCGAGTCGCTGCGACCCTGCTTTGGACCGTCGCTGATGATGCGTTGGCCGACCAGTGGCTCTCCGCCACAGGGCCTCGACGTCGCCTGGCCGAGTATCGACGGCACCCAGAGATCGGCGAGCAGTTGTTGCTCGGTGCCGGAGCTGACCCGCTCACTGCCGGGTGGGCCGCCGACCATCACAAGCCAGAGGACAAGTGGCGCATCGATCCAGCGCTCGGCGATGTCCTCAAGCGCTGCGACGACGATTGACCACTCGATCGACGCCAGAGCTGAATGACGGTGGGCGAGCACTCGGTGCTCGTCCACCGTTGCGTTCACGGTTCCCGAGCGTTCTGGTCAGGCCGGTTCGACGCGAAGCGCATCGATCAGCACATCGATCATGAGGTCGACTTGCTGCTCTGCGGGCTCGAGTTGGTAGAGGTCAGCATTGACCGGCAGGGCAAGCGCGCCGTGGACTCCAGCCCACATCACTTGCGCCAGTTGTACGGGGTCGCCATCAACCATCGTGTCGGCGGCTTGTCCTTGGCGAATTGCCTCGACGAGCAATCGGTGCAGCGCAAGATCGCTCGGAGGAAGCTTCGCTGGTGTTGCTGAAGTCTGCGGGCGGACGAACAGCAGCGTGTTGCGATGCAGCACCTCATTGCCAATGACGAGAGCGACGAACTCGCCGAGGATCGCCCTGACTCGATCAACGGGATCGGGATGGGCCGCGGCGACTGCGGTGAGCTTGCTGTCGGCCTCGGCAATGATCGGGGTCCACAGCGATCGCAAGAGATCGCTGAGGTCGTCGAAGTGTGAGTAGAGGGTTCCGACAGAGACGCCCGCCCGAGTTGCCACTTTGCGTGCGGTCACGCCTGCGGCTCCGTACTCGGTGGCGACCTCGGCCGCAGCGTGACGAATGGCGTTGCGGGCCTGCCGTCGCTGTTCTGGCGTCGCAGGGGGACGGGCCATCAGGCAGCGCCGAGGGCGCAGTCGATCGAACGATCGATGCCGAATTCGGCCCTGATCTCCTCGAGAGGCGTGTTCAGCTTGTCTTCCCAGCGTGTGAAGTGCAGGTTCGTTGCCTTGCGGCCCATCATCCAACCAATGGACATCGCATCCATGAGTGGCTCCGTGTAGCGGGGACTGACAAACGCGATGTGTGAGGTCGTGACGGCAATACGCATGGAGTGGTACGGGAATCGGAGCTGCGCCATGTGGAAGGCAGCCATGCGGATCTCGCCTGCTGCATCGGGGCCATATCCCGCGATGGTGTGGGCGAAGTCGTGTATCTGACTGAGGCGAACGCCCATGTAGCTCAGATCGTCTGGAACTCGATCGAGCATCCCGGAGTCGACCTGCTGTTGATGTGTGGTCTTGAAGTTGACGAGCAAGTTGGCGTCGAGATCGTTGTCGACGATGAACGAGCGGTACGCAGCACCGAGGGTGCCGGGAGCACACTCGCTCAGGTCTTCCAACTCGAAGGGGTCGGAGATGTAGCGCTCGGCGAGGAACTCCGATGCGCCATCCAACCCGGCCAGCAGGGCGGCGTAGTCGTCGATGGCGCGTTGGGGAGCTGTCTCCCACCACTCGGGGAGCAGCCGATACA
>JAULCF010890120.1:0-18218 GCA_032361265.1 Devaleraea mollis | reverse complement strand
CTCGGGAGGATTCGAACCTGCGCACATGGCTCCGGAGGCCACTGCTCTATCCCCTGAGCTACGAGGGCTTCACGACAGCCGAAGCTGTCGCCACGGCACTCTAGTAGCGCAGATGGTGTTTCAACAGCTACCCGGAAAAAGCAGCAGTCCCGAGGACCGAAGTCCCCGGGACTGAAGTTGAATTCGTGTGGGCTTCAGGAACCGAAGGGTCTCTGGGGCCGTAGCTGGAACTACAGGCCGTTAGCGCCGAAGCCGGTTTCCATAACCTGCAGAACTGCAGGTCCGAGGAGCACCATGAGCAGTGGTGGCAAGATGCAGGTCACCAGTGGCAACAGCATAAGAACCGGCAACTTCATCGCCCGTTCTTCAGCTCGCTGACGACGCTTCGTACGAAGCTCGTCGGCCTGAATCTGCAGGACGTCAGCAATAGACACACCGGTCTTTTCCGCCTGCGCAATTGCTCGCACAAAGTTGGTCATGTCGTTTACATCGGCGCGCTCTTGGAGCGCCTTGAACGCACGGGTGCGGTTCATGCCGAGTCGCACGTCGTGCAGGAATCGGCCGAGCTCTTCAGAAAGAGGTCCGACGGTGGAGTCAACAGTTCGGGCAATGGCCTGTTCGAAGCTCAGACCGGCTTGCACCGTAATCGCAATTTGGTCAGCGATATCGGGCAGTTCAGCCTGGATAGCTTCTTGACGGGCACGGGCACGGTTGGCCAAGTACACATCGAAACCACGCCAGCCAACGCCGACAACGATCGCGGCCAGGAAGATGCCCTTGCCGCCAGAAACGGTTCGCCATGCCAGTAGACCAAAGGTCAGGCCGCTTGCGAGCGAAATGGTTCGAGCCGTAGCGATACGGGTCGGTGTCCAGGTGCGGGAGATACCAGCAGTAACTGCCAACTCGTGCAGTGTCGCAATGCGGCTCTGCGGGGTCGCACCAGTAACGATGCTGTTGACCTTTTCGAGCCATGGCTTAACAACACGCTCAGAACGCGAGCGGGCGAGGAGCACTTCGTGCAGGTTCGATGATCCCGATTCGTTAGCGACGGGACTCGGCGCTTCGACCGGAGTCTTGACGTATTCCATCGGGTCGGTGGTATCGATCGCCATCTGTGACACGCCGCGCATGAGCAGCAAGTAGACAAACATCGATACGGAGATGCCCATGAGGGCGCAGCTTGCAAAGAGAAGAATCATTAGAACTTGAACTTCGCCATACGAGAGAGCCAGATCGAACCAATAACCAGCTGGGTGCCGGCAACAACAAGCATGAGTTTCCCAATCGGGTTGGTGAACATGGGGGCCATGAACTCAGGGTTAAGGAATTGAACCGCAAGCATGAGACCCGGAGGCAATGCGGTGAGCACGATGCCGGAGATGCGACCTTCGGCGGTAAGCGCTCGAACAGCACCGGCAACCTGGTTGCGAGCTCGAATGGTGGCATCGAGGCGGCGCAGGATGACCGAGAGGTCACCACCAGTGCGGTAGTTGATCTCGATCGCACGAACGACCCAGTCGAAGTCCAAGCTGTCCATGCGGGCAGCGAGATCCTTGAATGACTCGATGAGATCTCGACCGATGCGGTTTTCGATGGTCACCCGTCGAAGCTCATCGCCAGCAGGCGAGGCCATATCGGGGGCCATTGCCGCAATTGACTGCGGCAAGGACTGGCCTGACCGAAGTGACGATGACAGCATCTGCAGCAGATCAGGCAGCTGGTCAGCGAACGCATCTTGGCGCTTCTGAATCTTGCGGTTGAGCAAGAACCAGGCAATCACCGGTACGAAGATGAACATAAGCACGATGACGACGAGGCCACCGCGAAGTAGTCCCAGGCTGGCCAGCACGAGTGCGGTCGCAACCACACCGAGTAGCCATTCGCCCGAACGAAGTTGGCTGCCGCTCTTTTCGAGCTTTACCTGCAGGCTGTTGCCCGAACGCTTCTCGATGAGCTGTGTAGTCGAATCGACAACACGAGCCTTCGCATCGTTGAAACCTTGCGCGGACTGCGACGATTGCGCATTCTCGCGAAGGCTGGGCGCTATGAACTTGTAGCCGATGAAGAGTGCGGCGACGATCAGAGCAACACCAACGAGGAGTATTGGATCCATCAGCCGAGTCCGATTTCCATGGCCATTGGATCACCGAACAACGAGGACCGCAGCTCAATACCGTGGTCAGCCAGGCGTTCTGCCACCAGTGGACGCAAGCCAGTCGGCTTGAGATCAGCGATGTAGTTGCCGTGTTCGTCGATGCCGCGTGTCTCGAGCAGGAAGATGTCGGACAAGGTGATCGTGTCACCTTCCATGCCGACTACTTCGGTGATGTGGGTCACTCGACGGGTGCCGTCACGCAGACGGCTCAGCTGCACGATCACATCGATAGCTGATGCGATCTGCTCACGGATAGCACGAATTGGAAGATCCATACCCGACATGAGCACGAGCGTTTCCAGACGAGCAACGCAGTCACGAGGACTATTGGCGTGCAACGTGGTGAGTGAACCATCGTGACCGGTGTTCATGGCCTGGAGCATGTCCAAGGCCTCGCCGCCACGGCACTCACCAACAACGATGCGGTCAGGACGCATACGCAGTGAGTTCTTTACGAGGTCACGAATGGCGATTTCGCCACGGCCTTCGACGTTGGCTGGGCGAGATTCGAGCCGAACCACATGGCGCTGGTTCAAGCGGAGCTCGACGGAGTCCTCGATCGTGATGACTCGTTCACCTTCAGGGATGAAGTTTGAACACACGTTCAGCAGGGTCGTCTTACCTGAACCGGTACCACCGGAGATCAACATGTTGAGCTTGCCAGCAACGAAGGCCCGCAAGAGGCCAACCGATTCCCAGGTCAACGTCTTATAGGCGACCAGATCTTGCTCGGTCATGGCGGTCTTGGAGAACTTACGAATGGTGATGGAAGGGCCATCGACTGCCAGTGGCGGAATGATCGCATTCACACGGGAACCGTCAGGAAGACGGGCGTCGACCATGGGTGACGATTCGTCGATACGACGGCCGATGCGGCTTACGATCCGGTCGATAACTCGCCGGACCTGAGCATCAGATTCGAATCGAGCGCTGGTCTCGAAGATCTTTCCAGCACGCTCAACGAACACCTGGTTCGGACCGTTCACCATGATTTCTGAAACCAGTGGGTCTTCAAGCAATGGCTCGATAGGACCGTGGCCGAGAATGTCATGGAGCAGCTCGTCGCCGAGCTGATCGAGTTGGGCTTCGCTGTAAGCCGATGTGTCCTGGTTCAGGAGAACGTCGGCAAGACCTTCGATCACCATCTCCTGAAGTTGTTCTTCAGAGACGGTGCTGTCAGAGAGAAGCGAACCCAGTCGGATCGTTAGCGCGTCCTTGGCTTCGCGCTTGAGATCGTTGAGTTCTTCGGTGAGAGGAGGTCGCTCGAACCGGACGGGCAGCTGGCCGTCGGTGGGCGCATTCTCGGCAGGCGCAGCTGCGGCCGCGGGAGGCGGTTGCATTGCGTCGCTTGGTTGTGTGGTCGGAACTGGCGTGTACTCGATAGTGCCGGCGCTGGCTGGTGCTGGTGCAGCGACAGGTGCTGGTGCAGCGGCAGGTGCTGCAGCAGCCACGGGTGGGTTCGTCCACTCGGTCGCCTCTTGATTAACCACCGGCGACGGAGCGTCGGGGTTGAGGTACCAGTCAACGAGATCCGTGATGTCGTTGTCGGCCGGGGCTGCTGCGGGAGCAGCTACAGCGCCAGCCTCGACGGTCTCGCTATCGGATTCTTCGCCTTTCTTGAAAATCTTCATGAGTCTCCGGCGGGGTTTTCGTCTTGAGGCTCAAGATCAACATCGGCCGAACCGTCTTCGCTTGGTTCGTCGGCAACGTTGTCTTCATCCTCGGCAGGGAGGTCGAACTGGATGCTCTCGCCCTGGGCTGATTCGACTGATGAGTCAAAGCGGAAGTAAGGGATGTAGTCGACGAGGTTGCCGTCGTCTGGCTCGTTGAGCCAGATACCAGGGTCACCGAGGGTCTGGGCCATGCCGGTAACTGCACGGGGGCTGTCATCGCTGTTGTCCAGCGATTCGACCGCAGTGGCCAGCGTGATTTCGCCGTAGGTCTGGGCGTAGGTCAGGTCGGTGAGCTCTTCTGGCGTGACCGCAACAATGATGGTGAAGCTGCCTCGGTTGGCGATGTTGGTCTGGTTCAGGTCGCTTGACAACCCACCGGCGACTTCGAGCGTTGACTGGATGAACAACAATTCAACCTCGTTAAGGGCAACAACCGAGACATCAAAGGAATCGAAGTCGAACGGCGAGGTGCGGAAACTCGCAATGATGGTCACCTTGTCGCCACGTCCGATGTTGCCACCGAGTGCTCGGCTAGAAGGGAGCTCCATGGCAACTGCGTGGTGTCCTGCAGGGATGTCCAGACCGGCTTCGGCTTCGAGGAACGTCTCGTTGCCCGAGTCGAAGTCGTTCGGATCACGGAAGCGGCCCCGCAGGAGCTGTTCACCAGGAAGTGCGTCTGAGGCCAAGACCAAGCCTTCGAGCTCACGCAGCTCGGCGACTGAGGTGATGGCCGATGCTGCCACGAACTGTTCGGGCACTGCCCGAGCGGAGAGGTACACGGTAGGGGCTTCGATGAGCTCGCTCACTGAAGTGTTCCGAGGGATGGTCTCCACGACAACGAGTACTTGGCGGTTCGCCTCAGCAGGTGCTGCGGCTACCTCGCTACTTGTTCCGTCTGGATCAGTAGCAACATCGTCTTGACCGTTGTTGAGGTACCAGACGAGTAGGAAGGCGCCTGCAATTGCGAGGAGGCCTGCAAAGGCCGCAAGCACCATGGGGCTGCGCTGGCCAGCTGGCTCTGCCATCGGGTCGATTACTTCTTCGGTCTTTTCAGATCTCGAGAACATGGATGCTCCAAGGAGGGGGGTTGTAGGTCGAGGCGCTCGGGCTGCTCACAAACCGCTAGTAGGTAGGTGATTTGGCCGTTGCTAGTGTTCTGCCTCTGCATAGATCGGCTGACTTGGACCTGAGTTGAGTAGTTCAGTGGACCTAATTGCTGTTGGTCCTATGGCCAAGTTCTGTGGAAGCCAGTTGGACTCTACCTAATAAGGGGCATCCCTATCTAGTGTCTAGGGCCTATCCCTTCTAAGATAGGTTTTTTGTCAAACAGAGCAGATGTACCCAAAATGCTCAATAACGCACTTTGCAGGCCGATACTCCACTTTGTGAGATCCCCTTTGAATGTGGCCAAGCGCCATCGCCGCTCGAGTCGTGGCGCGACCATGGTTGAGTTTGCGATCATCTCGTTTGCCCTGTTCACCATCATCTTCGGCATTATCGAAGGCGGCTTTGCTGTCCGTGCTCGTAGTGCAGTGAACAACGCAGTCGACGATGCCGCCCGCCGTGGCGCCGTTGCTGGCACCAGTTCCAATGCTGACTTCTTGATAATGAACCAGCTCATCGGCCGTGGCGCCGACGCTGCTGATATCCAATACGTCGTGATTTACCGGGCGACCAGCGGCAGTGCTGCTGTGCCTGCTGGTTGCATCGACGGAATTCCGCAGGCGAATCAGTGCAATGTGTACCGCCCCGACAGCGACGGTAATTTCAACCTCAACCCAGCGGCGTATGGCTGTCCTGGCGGATTGGGCACACAGTGGTGCCCCGCGAACCGGGTGACTGGTGGCGACATTGGCTTCCTCGGCGTGTATGTCCGAGCTGACTACGAGCCGATCATCAACCAAATATTCTTTGACTTCGACTTCCGTGTCGATGCCAACAGCCTTCAAGCCATCGAAACGAGCGGAGAACTCTGATGCGTTCCTATCTGAAACGACGACGTGCCGCCAAAGATCGCGGTGCTGCTGTAGTCGAATTTGCCATTGCGATTCCGATCTTCGTTGCACTGCTCCTACTCGTATTTGATGCAGGCCTTGGCTACTCCGCCTCCCGTACCTCGTCCTCGGCGGCTCGTTCAGCTGCCCGTGTTGGTGCACTTGCGGGCGAAGCTCGCAACGCCGACTTTCGGGTGCTCGATGCCCTACGCGCCCAGTTCGGCGGCCCCAGGGCCACTGGCGACGACGGAAGCGTGAGCCGCATCGTGGTGTATCGCAGTAATCCCGGCAACCCGAATGGCGCACCGCCAACCGGTTGTATCGGCTCCAGCATCCCCGGTATTTGCAATAGCTACCCGGCATCGATCCTTGACTCGCTTACTCCTGAAACGTTCGCGTCGTTGACTCTGCCTGATGGCACGGTTACCTGCGATCCGGGTGCTCCCGACGCGGCCTGGTGTCCGTTGAATCGTCGAGCCGACGAAGGCAGCTTTCTCGGGGTGTACATCGCGTCGGTCTACGACACCACCACCGGCATCGAGTCGACTGCGTTCAATCTTCAAGATCGCGCCGTCTTCGCCATGTATTTCCCACCGTTGCCCGAAGAACTTCCGCCGGTCGTCCCGTAACAGTTTGATTACGACACGGGAACTAGTCGTCTCGAAGACACTACAATCCGCCTGTACTTCATTCTGGAGAAGCTGAGCCTCGCTCGGCACTCCTCAAACCCGGGATTGGATACGGTTCAATCGCTTAGATTGACCGGCTCCAAGAAGAGGGAAACTTTTTAAATGTCATCTCCCCGAGCCGAGTTTTCGACTGCACGTGTCGTCTCTGTGGCCACCATCGTGCTTGCAGTCGGCTTGCTCATCGTGAGTTCGCTTGTTCTGTTTGATGACTATCGCGAACGCCGAGATCAACGTGCCCTGATCGCCGATAGCTCCGCCGATGCGCTGCAAGGCGATGTCGAAGAACTCGAAGCCGACATCATGCGCAGTTTGCGCTCGGCAGACGAGGCCGGCCTCGATCTTGCAGAGCGGCTCGACGATGCCACAGGTGCATCGTCCAGCGTTGCGCTTTCATCGGCAGTAATCGAATCAGCTGTTGGTCGCACCTTGCCGGCCCTTGACCGAGTGATCTATCAGGACGCCGTGGCCCAGGTTGCCGGCGTGGATCGCTTCGGCTCCCAAACGACCAGCCCCGAATCAGCGGGCTTCAGCCTGACAGTCGCAGCCAGTCGCACGTCGTCCGAGGCATTCACCAGCGATCAAGGCCAAGTTTTTGCGAGCGATGGTTTCGCGGCGTACTACCCGGTCGGCGAAGGTGCCTCGAAGGGATGGGTTGTACTCATCTTGCGCGGCGATGAGCTGGCGGTTAACAGCCGGTTCGACCGGCTCGCGGCCGCAGGAACGACTGAGTCAGCCATTGCCTACGAAGGCTCTGACGCCAACCTCTCCGTGTCGGTGCCATTCATCGGTAGTGAATTCGTCGCGACCCGCCAGGTCGCGATCCCCGGCGGAGCGCCCGCAAGCTGGCTGCCATTCATCATCCGGGTCGCCGGAGCCGCCATTGCGATGGCTGGCGTGTTCATCCTCGGACACTTCGTGCGCAAGAACTATCAGGTCGCAAGCCGCCGCCTGCAAAATGCCGAAGCCACGCCGTATGGATCAAGCACGGACTTTGAACAGAACATTATTGGTGTGGTCGAGCTCGATGAGATGGGCATCATCGTCGGAGCAAATCAGGCGTATTGCGATCAGGTTCGCCGTGAACGCGATGATCTGATCGGTACATCGTTGCTGGCGCTCACCGAACCAGCTGACCGCACTCGCCACCTGGCGGCCCTCGACAAGCTGATGACGGGCGCCGCCCGCACCACCCAGGTCGAGCATCGCATTCTGAACGGCGAAGAAGAGTCCGAAGTCTGGGTGCTCGAGCATCTGTCTCGCAGCGAGAACAGCGAAGGCAATCGCATCTTGGTGCAGTCCCAGGACATCACCTTCCGCCGCTACGCCACGTGGGAGCTCGCCAAGCAGGCACTTCACGACGAACTAACTGGGCTCGCCAACCGGGCCATGCTGGTGCATCGACTTCGCACCGCGTTGAATGCTGGTGTCGATCTGGATACGGGCGAAAAGCCACTTGTTGGTGTGATGTTCATCGACGTTGACCGGTTCAAGATGGTGAACGACTCGCTCGGCCACGACGTAGGTGACCGCCTCATCAAGCATGTAGGCGAACGCATGGAAACTGCCGTGCGGGTGAACGACACCGTGTCACGCTTCGGTGGCGACGAGTTCGTGGTGCTGTGTGATCACCTGGCTGGTGTTTCCGAGGCCATGGCAGTCGCCGAACGTATTCGTGCCTCTCTCGCCACGCCGTACATCGATGACGGGGCCACGATTCACGCCACGCTGAGCATCGGTATTGCCGTATGTAACGCCGGCGAGATGACCGCCGACGAATTGCTCCGAGACTCAGATGCGGCCATGTATCGGGCTAAAGAACGAGGCCGTAACCGAGTCGAAGTCTTCGACGAAGGTATGCGCAAGCTCCTGGTCGAGCAGATGACGCTCGAAAGCGAACTTCGCACGGCCATCGAGACCGAAGACATCACCATGTACTTCCAGCCGATCGTCGACAGCGCCACCTATGCCACCGCCGGGTTCGAAGCGCTGATCCGTTGGCCACACCCGACCCGTGGCCTGCTCACCCCCGGGCAGTTCTTGCCCGTGGCCGAAGAAGCCGGGCTCGTCAGCCGTCTCGACACCGTTGCGCTCAAGAAGACCTGTTCTCAGATGGCCCGCTGGGCCGCTCGTTACCCATTGGCGAACGAGCTCTATGTCTCGGCCAACAAGGTGCCCAAGAATTTCCCGCAGTTCGTGCAACAGATCCGCGAAACCGTGGCATCAACCGGGCTTCCACCAGGCCTGCTGGTTGTAGAAGTAGTTGAGAACGCACTCCTCGACGATGCCGATGGAGCACTCCAAGCCATCGATTCTCTGAAGGAGATGGGCGTTCGCGTGGCCATCGACGATTTCGGTACCGGCTACTCCTCGCTGAGTTATCTCACGCAGTTCCGTCCCACCACGCTCAAGATTGACCGGGCGTTCGTGAGCCTGTTGCCCGAAGACATGGCAACCGCGTCGGTCGTGCAAGCGATCACTGAAATGGCGCTGGCTCTGAGCATCAACGTGATTGCCGAAGGCGTCGAGACCTGGGAACAGGCCGAAGTCTTGCACCGTATGGGTGTGCCGTACTTCCAGGGCTACTTGTTCGCCAAGCCACGACCGGCCGAAGAAATCGAAGCCTGGTTTAAGCAGAACGAGAGCGGCGACGGCAGTCTGGCGCCGATCGATGCCGAGAGTCGTCCACTTGCATCAGGCGGGTTTCACAAGAAATCCTGACTTCCGTGGAAGGAAGTTGACCTGGCCGTCGTCTTAAGAGCGTGACGGTACTTGAAGCAGTGTTTCCTGAGGAGGCGCAATTGAGCGACGATCGGGCACTAGTTGCCCAGTCGGTACAAGGTGACAGTGCTGCGTTCGCGCAGCTGCTTCGTCGCCACGACGACAAGATGCGCGGCGTTGTCTGGCGTCTTGTCCAGTCTCGAAGCGAGATGGATGACATCTTGCAAGATGCCTATCTCAAGGCGTGGCGAGGCCTCGATGGCTTTCGGGGCGATGCCGCGTTCAGCTCCTGGCTGTATCGCATCGTGTACACCACAGCGCTCGATCACCTGAAGGCCGTTGCTCGACGTCGCATCGTGCCCTACACCGAAGCAGCCGCGTTGTCGGTCGACGATGCCAGCGAGCAGGTCGCAGATTCGTTTGTCCTGACCGAAGCACTTGGCACGTTGCCTGCTGATCAGCTGGCGGTAATCGCGCTGGTCGACGGCCAGGGCGAGAGCTACGACGATGTGGCCACGATGCTTGGCATCAGTGCTGGCACGGTCGGTAGCCGGCTGAGTCGGGCACGAGCACACGTCAGGAAGCACCTCGGAGATACCGGAACCACATCGCCCAACAACGCAGGAGGTCAGCAATGAACAACGAACACAATCCGGAATCTCCTGTTGGGCGCGAGCAGGCTCCCGAGCACGGACCCGACTTTTGGAATCGCCTCGATCAGGCCATGACCGACGACCCTGCGGCGCAACCAGCAACCGTTGGCGACGCGACGACACAGATGCCGGCACTCACCGCAATCGATGGTGGAGCTCGTGACTCCGCACCCCGCCGCAACGCTCCCGCTACCGCAGTGGGTGCTCCAGTAGAACCAGCCGCCCGGGCAAGGTGGCCACTGGCTGCAGCCGCGATCGCAGTCGTCGTGCTGGGTCTGGGCTTCCTGGCCGTCCGCGGCCCAGCCGAGCCAACGGCAACAACCGAGATCGTTGCGGCCCCCGAGACCGGTGCCGATGCTGCGTCGTCTGATGGCTCAGACGGCGACGACCCGAGCGAAACCGGCTCGGCCGACGGCGCCACACAAGAACAAGGCGCCCCGTCGACCAACGACGCTGGCGCCCCCAGCGCTGATACGGGCACAGATACCCCAGACGTTGATGCAACAGACAGCGGAGCTGCAGACGGTGATACTTCCGCTAGCGACACCGGCGACATCACCACCGACGGTGACGATGATGCGTCTGTCGACGCTGACCCGGTTGTGGTAGCCACGCCGGTGCCAGCGCCTCCGATTCCCGACTTCGACTCGGCCCGCGGCGCAGTGGGTGACCCTGAACACCTGCCTCTCGACGGGGGTGTTGCCGCCGATGGCACGTATCTGGCGAACTGGTCTGAGCGCACCCTGACTTGGTACGCCGTGAATGACCCGGCCACGAGTTGTGCCAGTGCAGGCCACAGCGAGATCCTGTACGTCAACCGGTCCGGTATCACCCAGCAAATGCGGGATCCGCAGATGCGCTTCAGCGGCGAAATCTCTCACTTTGTCGTCAACCCCGATCTGAATCTGGGTGCATGGGTCGTGGCCTGCGGTAACCAGCTGGAACTGTTCGTGGCCACGCTCGAACCGACTGGCCGTATCGCCGACGTAACCCTGGCGTGGTTGGGCGAAGGCTCAACCAGCACCGCACTGGTCCTATGGGACGACAACGCAGTGAGCCTGAACGCGATCGAACCCGAAGGTGATGCATTCGCTGTCAGCTATGACCTCGAGACCGGCCTCGTCAGCCGCAATGGCGGGCCTTCACGCATCATGCTCGAAGCAGGTGCTCCCGCCGAACGCAGCCTGACCCCGATCGCAGCGTCACCCGACGGCGGCCTCACCTATTGGACCGGCGCAGCCCCCGAAGGCACCGTTTCGGCTTGTGCTGAGTTGTACGGCTCGGGCCGCTCCGACACGCTGTGGCTCCGCCAAGGCGAAGGGCAATGGCAGCTTGCTGCTGCCGGCGAATTCCCGCTCGGCAAGGTCACCGCTGCAGCACTCGATTCCGATGCGTTGCGGATGGCCTTCGCTGATCTGTGTGCGGGTGAATCTGGTCGAGTCCTGGTGGGCACCCAGCTCGCCGACGGTCGCATCGGCGATCTGCAAGAGATCGATCTCACGCCCTACGTGCCCGGCTACGTGGCCGAACTGTTCTGGATCGACGAGTCGACACTGCGCATCGAAACCGACAACACCGAGTTTGGTTTCGACACCGTGAGCTTTGAGTACCGCCTCGAAGAAGACCTCATCGTCCAACTCGACTGACGAACACTTCTATGTTCTGACGATTTCTGGGCGCTATTGCAGCCCGAAATCGTCAGAAACATCTACGCTTGCCCGCCATGGCTGTTCCCACTGCACCTACCGCTGCGTTCCAAATCCAACTACGAGTGCGACTGCGCAACGTTCCCGGCGTGCTTGGTGCGTTGGCCAGCGTGATCGGCGACGCCGGTGGCAACATTGCCGTCGTCGAAGGGTTCGAGGCCAAGGGCGCCTCGCTCGAGCGCAGCATTTGTGTGAACGCACGCGACGAAGACCACCAGAAGCGCATCGTCGAAGCCGTTGAGGGCCTCGAGAATGTCGAGCTGCTCGACTGGTTCGACCGCACCTTCCGTATGCACGAGGGCGGCAAGATCGAAACGCTCGCGCTGTGTTCTGTGGCCGACAGCGATGACCTATCGATGGCCTACACGCCGGGCGTTGCTCGGGTCTGTATGGCGATTCACCACGACGTCGCCAAGTCCCATGAGCTGACCATTCGCAAGAACACGGTTGCCATCGTGAGCGACGGCACCGCAGTGCTCGGGCTCGGCAACATCGGCCCTGAAGCAGCCATGCCAGTAATGGAAGGCAAGGCGCTGTTGTTCAAGGAATTCGCCGGCGTCGACGCGTTCCCACTCTGTCTGAACACCACCGACACCGAAGAAATCATCGAGACCGTCCTTCGCATCGCTCCCAGCTTTGGCGGCATCAACCTCGAAGACATTGCTGCGCCAGCCTGCTTCGAGATCGAAGAACGCCTGAAGGAACTGCTCGACATTCCCGTGTTCCACGACGATCAGCACGGCACGGCTGTTGTTGCACTCGCCGCCCTCTGGAATTCGCTGAAGATCGTCGACAAGAAGATGGAAGACGTCTCGGTCGTCATCTCGGGTATCGGCGCTGCCGGTGTTGCTATCGGCAAGATCCTGCTGAGCGCAGGCGTTGGTGAAGTGATCGGTGTCGATTCAACCGGCGCTATCTACGAAGGTCGCGACCGGCTGAACCCCGTCAAGGAATGGTTTGCAGCCAACACCAACAGCGAACGCCGAGTTGGCAGCTTGAAAGAGGTCATCGCCGGAACTGACGTGTTCATGGGCGTAAGCGCTCCTGACCTGTTGGACGCTGCTGATCTACGCACGATGGCGAAGGACCCAATCGTCTTTGCGATGGCCAACCCGAACCCTGAGATCACACCTGAAGCCGCCGACGGCCTTGCCGCAGTCATGGCAACCGGCCGCAGCGACTACCCGAACCAGATCAACAATGTGCTGGCATTCCCCGGACTCTTCCGCGGAGCGCTCGACGTGGGCGCCACCGACATCACCGAGTCAATGAAGTTGGCCGCGGCCGAGAACATTGCTGCAGTTGTGGGCGATGACCTAGCTCCTGATCACATCATCCCGTCGGTCTTTGACCCTCGAGTACTGGAACACGTGGCCCCCGCAGTTTCCGCCGCCGCTATCGCCGACGGTGTCATCCGAAAATAACTGTGTTTCACGGGGTTTCACCGCTCCGCTCGGGCCGACGTTTGTCGGATATGGCGTAGAGCAACGCTGGTCGCCTCCTTCGTCGGCTCGTCCCGCTCCTCACTGGGGCTCGGCGCCGATTCTGGGCTGCGCGGAAACTACCCGCGGTTCGGGGTGAGTGGCGAATACGCTGCCCCGCATGATTCGTGATCAGTTGACCGAAGCGCTCGCCGGCGCTCTCAGCACCCTCGGTGTCGAAGTCGATGCCGGCTCGATAGAGCTTGAGCGGCCAGCCCGACGCGAGCACGGCGACTGGTCCTCCAACGTGGCTATGGCCAACTGGAAGCCCGCCGGGCGCGAGAACCCCCGGGCATTTGCTGGCGAAATCACCGAGTACCTCAGCGCGAACCTTCCGGCCCATGTCGAAGCAGTCGAGATCGCCGGGCCCGGCTTTGTGAACTTCCGCTTGTTCGACACCTGGTTGTTCGACGAACTCGTGCACGCGGTCGACAGCGGCGTCGAGAATTTCGGACGCCACACCTTTGGTGCAGACACACACGTGAACGTCGAGTTTGTGAGCTGCAACCCGAACAAGCCGCCCCACGCCGGCCATGCCCGGGGTGCGGTCTACGGCGACTCAGTTGTCCGGCTGTTGCGCGCCGTGGGCCACCAAGTAACACCCGAGTTCTACCTGAACGACCGTGGTGTACAGATGACGAAGTTCGCCGAGTCGCTGGCCGCGCTCAAGCGCGGCGACGAGGTTCCCGAAGACGGCTACAAGGGCGAGTACCTCGTCGAGTGGGCACAAGAGATGCCCGACGACGCCGACCCGCTCGAATGGGGATACGCACGGGCGCTCCGCAGTATCCAAGAGACGCTCGTTCGTATTGGTGTCCACCACGACGTGTGGTCGTCTGAACGGGCGCTCGTGGCCGACGGACAGGTCCCGCAGGCGATCGAGGAACTCCGCGCCAGCGGCATGGTCTACGAAGCCGACGGCGCCACCTGGCTCAAAACGACCGAAGCGACCGACGACAAGGATCGCGTGATGATCAAGGCCGACGGCGACTTCACGTACCTCACGCCCGACATCGCCTATCACCGTGACAAGTTCAGTCGGGCAGACCGGTTGATCAACGTTTGGGGAGCTGACCACCACGGTTACATCGCCCGAATGAAAGCAGCCATGCAGTTCCTGGGAAATGACCCAGAATCACTCGAAGTCATCGTCACCCAGCTCGTGTCGCTCGAACGCGACGGCGAAGAATTGAAGATGTCAGGTCGACTCGGCGACATGGTCGCGCTCGAAGATGTCATCGACGAGATCGGTGCTGATGCCGCCCGGTTCACGTACCTCACGCAGTCCATGGACACCAAGCAAAAGATCGACCTGACTGCGCTCTCCGAGAAGCGCATGGACAACCCCGTGCACTACGTGCAATACGCGACGGCTCGGATCAACCAGCTCACAAAGAACGCAGAATCGGCGGGCCATCCTCGGGGGCCCCTGGCTGACGCGGACCTGACCACGCTCACGAATGAACGCGAGCTCGAAGTGCTCCGCGTCTTGAGTACCTATAGCGAGATCGTGGCCATCTCCGCTCGTGAGCGGGCCCCACACAAGATCACGACCTGGCTACGCGAGATGGCCGCGGCCTTCCACGGCTTCTACGCGGACTGTTATGTCGTGGGCGACGGTGTGAGCCCTGAACTCACCCAAGCTCGACTCTGGCTTATCGAAGCGGCCCGTATTGGCTTGACCAGCGGACTCGATCTCGTCGGCGTTTCGGCGCCTCAGGAAATGTGATGACGTCGGCCTCTGCGACCGGACCGATTCCGCGTCACCTGCTACCTGACAACACCGAGATCTCAGCCGACGGTCGCACGAGCGTCGGTGGGGTAGACCTAGGCGAACTCGCCGCCGAATTCGGCACACCGCTGTTCGTGTACGACGAAGACCATCTGCGGGCTCGCTGCCGAGAAGCAGTCGAGGTATTTGGCACTGGTGTTGCCTATGCCACCAAAGCATTCTTGTGTGTGGCCATGGCCAAGCTTGCTCACGAGGAAGGCATGCATCTCGATGTGGCCACACTCGGCGAACTCCATGTAGCCCAGACCGCTGGTGTACCCGCCAGCGACCTGGTGTTCCATGGCAACAACAAGTCGAGCGCCGAGCTGCTGGCAGCGATGCAAGCAGGCGTTGGCCGCATCGTGATCGACAGCTTCGACGAGATCGCTCGCATCGAAGCAATCCACACCGAAACCGGACTGGTCGCTCGCGCCCTGCTGCGGATTACCCCGGGGGTCGAAGCCCACACCCACGAGTTCATCGCTACTGGTCAAGACGACTCCAAGTTTGGCTTCACCGTGTCCACCGGCTTGGCCGATCAAGCTATTGAACAGGCCACTGCTTCGCCCGCTATCGAGTTGTTGGGCATACACGCCCATATTGGTTCACAGGTTTTCCGCATCGATTCGATGCGCCAGTCGGCGGCCGTGCTGGCCGAGGTCTCGCAGCGCTACAACCTGCCCGAGTTGTCGGTCGGCGGCGGTTTGGGCGTGGCCTACACCGGTGGCGAAGAAGCTCCCACGATCTCGCAGTGGGGTCGTTCCGTGCTCGAAGCAACGGGCGACGCCGGCATTGCGGCTCACGTGTTAGCCGAGCCGGGCCGATCGATCGTGGCCACTGCAGGCATGACCATCTACGAGGTCGGCACGATCAAAGAGCTCGAAGGCATCCGCACCTACGTCGCAGTCGACGGCGGTATGAGTGATAACCCTCGACCCGTTCTGTACGGCAGCGGCTACGAGACCTTTGTGGCCGACCGAGCCGATGCTGACCGGCCCAACCAGATTCGTCTGGTCGGCAAACACTGCGAGTCCGGCGACATCATCATCCGCGAAGCCAACGTGCCGGTCGACGTGGCGGTCGGCGACCTGCTCATAACCCCGGTCACTGGCGCCTATGGACATTCGCTGGCGTCGAACTACAACAAGGTCACTCGGCCTGCTGTGGTGTTCGTGCGCAACGGCAACGCTCGTGTTGTCGTGCGGCGAGAGTCGCTCGAGGACCTGACTCGACTCGACGTGCTCTGAGCCCGTGCCGCAGGCTGTGTGAAGTACAGCACAGACGGATAACAGCGACGTCGCCATTATTGGGTACTACACCCAAGGAAATGGCGGCATTACATGACGAAACATCACGGCAACACTGGCCTCTATCCGGCTGAACTCTGTCACTACAACCACGAGCAGCAACCCGGCGACCGATTCGGGCGCCTGTTTCCTCATCTCCCCGGCTTGTATACCGATCCCACGGTCTTGAAGGCCGTCGGGGTGGCAGGCGGGCCGATGCAAGTGACCGGCACGGCAGCATCGAACCGGACGAAGAAAGTCCCGGTCGGTCATGTCTTCTTCGGTCAGTTCATCGACCACGACATCACCCTCGATGTCTCGTCGAGCCTGACCGGGGTAAATCGAGCCTCGGAAACAACCAACGTGCGCACTCCGACCCTGGACATTGATTGTGTCTACGGCAGCGGGCCCGAAGCCCACCCGTTCTTGTACGAGAACAGCGGCCAATTCAAGGGCGCAAAGCTACTGCTCGACGACGCCAACAATGACCTGCAACGCAACGGTCAAGGCGTGGCCATGATCGGCGACTTCCGCAATGACGAAAACCGAATCGTTTCGCAGGTTCAACTAGGCATGATCCGTCTGCACAATTTGTTCTGCGATGAGATTGCCGCAGCCGAAGGATCCAGCGGCAGTCACCTATTCGAGCAGGCTCGGGAGCAGACCACCTGGCACTACCAATGGTGTGTCGTACATGACTTCCTTACCACCATGTGTGGACCAGAAGTTGTCTACGACGTGCTGGCAAACGGCCGTGAGTACTACAAGCCGAAAACACCCTTCATGCCGATCGAGTTCTCAGTCGCTGCCTATCGCTTTGGTCATTCGATGGCCCCGCACAACATTCGTGTTCAGCACGGCGAACCCGCACATCCGTTGTTTGCTGGCTTCCTGGGCTCGTTCTCGCCGATCGCAGATCCCGGCGAAGTCGTGCACTGGCCGAACCTGTTTCCTGTTCCAGGTTCTTCGGTTAAGTGGCAACGTGCCGATAAGTGTGATCCCAAGCTGGCCCAACTGCTGCTGGACTTACACGTGATCGACCCGGCCGACGAACGGTCCCTGGCGACTCGCAATCTGCTGCGAGGCCAGAGCTTCATGCTGCCCAGTGGTGAGCAAGTCGCTGCCGACATGGGTCGCGAGCAACACGAGATCGACGAGGTCTCTGAAGCCGCAGCCGACATGCACCCAGGGCTCCATGGCGCCACGCCATTGTGGTTGTACGTGCTGTTGGAAGCGGGCAAGATCGGACGGGGCGGCAATGCCAAAGCCAAGGGCGAAGGTCTTGGCCCCGTGGGTGGCCGCATCGTGACCGAGGTCATCTGCGGTCTGCTCGAGTGTGATGACCGTTCGTGGCTGTCGACCAACCGGGCGTGGTCTCCAGTTCAGGAACGTTCCACCATTGGACAGCTTCTGGCGCTGAGCTCGCCAAGCTGAAGACGCAGCCGGCTGCCAGGGCAAGGCCATAGCTGCCCTGGCTCGCTGCGGCTGAACCGAAAAATGGGGCAGGCATAGACGGGCGACCCGAGTAGCGTTGCCGCATGGATTTGCAGTCGGTGCGTATTGGGCTTCTTGGCTTTGGGAACGTGGGTGGTGCCCTCGTTGGACTCATCGCTGAACAACGAACCGACATCGCCGCCCTCACCGGTATCGACCTGACCGTGACCCGCGTGGCGGTGAATGATCTGAGCAAGCCTCGCCCTGGTATCGGCGACGCGGTACTCACTGATCAGGCCAGCGATGTGATCGACGCCGACGATGTCGATCTGGTGGTCGAACTCGTGGGTGCTGTCGAGCTGGCTCGCCAGTGGATCAGCCAGGCACTTCGCGCCGGCAAGTCAGTCGTCACCGGGAACAAGGCGCTACTCGCCGCGCACGGTCGTGAGCTGTTCGACCTGGCCGCAGCCAACGATGTCGAGCTGTTGTTCGAAGCTTCCGTTGCAGGCGCGATTCCACTCATGCGCACCCTGCAGAAGTCCCTGCGAGGCGAACCCATCGACCGCATCATGGGCATCGTGAACGGCACCACCAACTACATGCTGTCGGCCATGACCGAAGACGGCGCCGACTACGCCGAGATCCTGGCCGAGGCGCA
>JAULCF010889009.1:0-18218 GCA_032361265.1 Devaleraea mollis | reverse complement strand
CCCCCCCACACCACCGACCCGCCGCGCCGAAGCCAGTCGATGGTAATAATCCACCCCCACCGGACCGGTCGAAAGTGACCTCCCCCGCCAACTCACAAAAACCCCCATCGTCTTCTTCCCACGCGCCTCCCCCAACTCCACCAACATCTTCCGAAAACGAATCAAATCCCCCCCGCCCGAAATCTTACCCACCGAAGCATTCCGATTCCACCCATGAATATACACCACCAAAAGTAGCGGCTCCTTCGACTCCGCTCTGATCTGCCCCGTCACCCGCTGCAACTGCTCAAAGCTAATCAACTCCCCCTGGTCATCAATCTCCACATGCCCCAGCGAAACCTTCGGCCCCAACTTCTCCACCGCCGCCACCGCCGACTGCCGATACCCAGAACTACTCGCGCATCCACCCAGCATCAAAAAACACGGCAAAAAAAACATCAAACGAAACATCTTCCACATGAAAGCAACTCCCGCCTCCCCGTCCAATCGATAAAAATGTGATCAACATTGATAAGATCGATTCCCAAAGGAAAAATAAAACTCACAGATCACCCAGCTTTGGAATCCGCCTCTTATCACAAGAAAAGGTAAGGCCGCTAAGCGGCGTCTAGCGGGAATGGCGCCCGGTTAAGAGTGAATCGAGGGATTTTACCGCAGAGGCGCAGAGGCCGGGGAGAGTCGCGGAGCATCACAGAACCGGTTATTTTTCTTCTTCTGCGTCACTCTCCGACCTCTGCGCCTCTGCGGTTATTTTACGGTTAGGCCCCTTAACCGAGTGCCATTCCGTCTAGCGGCCTTTCAAAACACAATAGAAACACTCTCCAGAGTGTCCTTCCCCCCATCATACCGAGGGAACAAGTTGACCCCGTCTCTCTTTTGAGATGGGCCAATAACAGACTTCCTGAAATTTATCGCAACCGATCCAAACTTGCTCAGCTGTTTAATCCAGCAAAGACCAATCATCGCGTCATTTCTAAGAAGAGAGAAAAATACCTCCGGCGGGAATCGAACCCGCACGATCTAGGATCAATGGATTTTAAATCCACAGCGTCTACCAATTCCGCCACAGAGGCCTTTCACTTCTGAAAGAGAGCGGAGTCTTTGGCAGACCAGCTCTCTTGGCAAGTCTGGAAGCAGCTCAAGATGATTTTTTGAACCTCCGTGCGATCAACCACAGAATCACCACCCCCACTCCGACCATCGAAAGCGGACCAATCAACCATCCTCCCATTTGGAAAACCGTCCGATGCCTCATTGCGGAGATCTCACCCACCAAAGTCCCCTCATCCATCAGTGGCAGCCGTTTCCTCACCTGCCCGGCAGAGTCGATAATCTGAGTCACCCCCGAGCTTGACGCCACCGCCAACCAACGCCCATTCTCAGCAGCCCGATGCCTGAAGAGCATCCCATGTTGCTCATGCTGCCGCGCCGACCAATGTTCCGCATCCAGACTCGGAATCAGAAAAAACTCCGCACCATTCCCCGTCATCTTTCGGATCACATCCTGATGATCGCAATCAAAACAGATCGGCGTTCCCACCTTCCCGAAGGCGGTCTCCACCGGTTCTGCCGTCGCTCCGGCCACTCCATCAGAGAAAAAGTGAACCGTATGATTTTTCACATGCCGTCCCACCACGCCATCTTTCGAAACCGTGATCGCAGTGTTTCCGGTCAGACCATCTCGCGTCTCCAGCCCACTCGCCACAAACACCCGGTCTTCACCCGCCATTTCCCCAGCCACCTTCAAAGCCGACTCATCAATCTCCGCAAACGAATACTCAGGCCAAACCACCGCATCCACCTCCGCTAAAAAAGTCATCGTAGCCTCCACCAGATCCTCAGAAGACGCAGCCTCATCCTGCACCAAGCCAACCCGGATCGGCTCAACCGACTCCGAAGCCTCCGGCACAATCACCACGGCCAGCCCCACAAAGATCAAAAGCAAGGTCCCCTCCCTCCAACTCCGCAAAATCAGAGCACCCGCCCAAACCACCAAAAACGTCACCCCATAAACCCCTAAAAAAGGAGTCAATTGATTCGGCGGCAATCCGGTCCCCGGCGTAATCCACGGAAAAGTCAGCGTGAAAACCTCAGACCTAAAATACTCCACCCCGACCCAAACCAACGCCACCAAAGCCGAAGTCCGGAGCGCTGACTTCTCAGGCAACCTCACCACTAGCAAGGCCGTAATCGCCGTAAACAGCCCCACAATCGCCCACAACGCAATCGAACCCCGCCCAAAGATATTCCACATCCAGGAAAGAGTCCCCGCAAAGAGAACCATCCCATGAAACAGCCCCAGATAGAAAGCCGATCTCTCCGTCGCCCCTCTCAACGCCATCAAGAATGGCACCCAAGCAACCAAAGCCAAAGGCCACCACCCAAATGGCTCGAACACCAATACCGCCAACACCGCACTCACCAAGGTCAGTAAAATTCGCTTTAACATCCTATCACTATAACACCATCACCGCGTATTCTTGCCTCTATTCGTCAAATACCCCTCAACCAAGCCTCCCCAAAACCTCTGCTGCTCCGCTGCTCTGCGTGAGACACGCCCTCAACCCAGCCCCACATTTCCAAAGATCAAAACTCGACGCCCGCCCTCCCTCATTCAAACTCTCCACGATGTCCCTCAATCCTCGAGGCGCCGCCTTCCTCGGAGCCGCCATCGCCCTCGCCGTCGCAGGCCTCCTGAAGATCGATGGCGTCCTCATCTCCCTCGGAGCCGCCGGCTTTCTCCTCATCGCGATGGTCTTCCTCTTCGGCCGCTGGAACCTCACCCGCATCGAGCTCCAGCTCCTCGCCCCCGGCCGCGTCTTTGCCGATACCCCCTTCGACCTCCGCCTCACTCAGCAGAACCGGCGCAACCTCTTCGACGCCTACGGGATCGACCTAGAACTCCGCCTTTCAAAAGCCGCCAAAATCCGCTCCCACGCCCCCTGGACCGCAGCCCGCTCCTCCTCCACCAGTCAGCTACGTGGCTCCATCTCCAAGCGAGGAGCCATCTCCCAACATCCCTGCACCCTCGGATCATCCTTCCCCCTAGGCCTCTTCCACTTCACAAAAAAAACCACAGTCTCCCAAGAAATCCTAGTCTTCCCAAAGCCCCTCATCCCAAAAGAATTCTTCACCAACGGCGAGTTCGATGACGCTTGGAATGGCGATGGCCACCAAGCAGGCGATGCCCCCGGCGAGCCACGTGGCCTCCGCCCCTACCGCCCCGGCGACCGCGCAAAGCAGATCCACTGGCCCTCCACCATCCGCTCGCTCGCCCGTGGCCGCCCCCCCCGCGTCCGCGAGTATGACCCACCCGGCCTCCGCCCGCGGGAAGCCACAGTCATCTTCCACAGCTTCGGCACCGACCACACCCTCATCCGCACCGACCTCTTCGAGCGCGCCCTCTCCCTCGTCTGCGGCACCCTCCGTCACCTCCGTGGCATCGGCGTCCCCACCACCCTGCGCGCCGACTTCCTCGCCTGGAAAGCCCAGCCCACTTTTCACTCAGAGACCTGGAGTCAGACTCTCACCCACCTCGCCCGCGCCGAGCGAGCCGCCGACACCGAGGCTCACGACCTCATCGCCGAGATCCAGTCCCTCCCACGCCAGCAATCCCTCATCATCATCTCCGACATGCCCACCGACGCCTGGCGTCACATCCTCCCCGACCGTAAGCTCCTCGTCATCGACATCCGCCAACACCGCCACAGCAAAAAAGACATGTCCTTCAGACCAAAGCGATCAACCTCGCTTCACCCTTGATTCCTCCTTCCAAAAAGAATCTCTTCCATCCACTCACATCATGACCTCACTCCGCGCCGCCTTCCTCCCCCTCCTATCCACCCTCCTCCTTCTCACCGCCCACGGTCAGGAGGCCCTCAAGCTCGCCGGCATCTTCCAGAGCGACATGGTCCTCCAGCAAAAAAGCAAAGCCAGCATCTGGGGAAAAGCCACCCCAGAATCGCAAATCACCCTCACCCCCTCATGGTCTAAAAAACCTCTCACCACCACCGCCAACTCCTCTGGAAAATGGCTCACCAAACTCCCCACCCCAAAAGCCGGAGGCCCCTACACCCTCAGCATCACCTCAGACGATAGCACCCTCACCTTAAAGAACATCCTCATCGGAGAAGTCTGGATCTGCGGCGGCCAATCCAACATGCAGTCGAAGATGTCAGGCGATGGCAAAGAGCACTTAAAAAAAGACCTCGCAAAGGCAAAGCACCCCCAGATCCGACTCTGCACCGTCGCCGAAGTCTTCGCCCTCAGCGAACAAGACGACCTCACCTGTAGTTGGGCCGAGTGCTCACCCCAGTCCGCCGCCACCTTCAGCGCCGTCGCCTACTTCTTCGGCCAGCAACTTCACCGCGAACTCAGAGTCCCCATCGGCCTCATCTCCTCCAACTGGGGAGGCACCACCGCCGAAGCCTGGACCAGCTCAGACATCCTCGGCAAAAAACACCCTGAGTTCAAAAAAACCCTCTCCACCTACCCCAAGCTCGCCAAGCAACACGGAGCGGCCCACACCCGCGCCGAGCGCCCGCCAAACCCCCTCAGCCAGCGCTCCCCCTCCGGCCTCTACAACGCCATGATTCACCCCCTCATCCCCCTCACCTTCCGCGGCGTCATCTGGTATCAAGGCGAATCTAACACCAACAACCCCAAGCAATACCGCACCCTCTTCCCAAACCTCATCACGGACTGGCGCGCCAAGTGGCAGCAAGGCGACTTCCCCTTCTACTACGTCCAGATCGCCCCCTATCACTACCGCAAGAAGAACTACCCAGCCGCCTTCCTCCGAGAAGCACAACTCCACACCCTCTCTCTCCCCAACACCGGCATGGCCGTAACCATGGACCTCGGCAACCCCAAGGACATCCACCCAAAAAAGAAAAAGCCCGTCGGCCACCGCCTCGCCCGCCTCGCCCTCGCACAGACTTATGGCCAAACCAACCTCGTCTACTCCGGCCCACAATACACCGACCATAAGATCGAGAAGCACATCATCCGCCTCAGCTTTAAGCACCTCGGCTCCGGCCTCGCCACCAGCGATCACTCAAACCCCAGCCACTTCACCATCGCCGGAAAAGACAAAAAATTCCACCCCGCCCAAACCCGGATCGTCGGAGATGAAATCCTCGTCACCAGCAAGGCAGTCAAAAAACCCATCGCCCTCCGCTACGCCTGGGGAAACGACGACGAGCCAAACCTCATCAACAAAGAAGGCCTCCCCGCCTCCTCCTTCCGCACCGACGACTGGCCCATCCTTAAGAGCAAACCCACCAGCAAAAAGAAGTAACCAGCCCTATGGCCCTCACTCCCATCCCGGCAGTGTGACCCGCGCTTTCACAATCTCCCCGTGAGTTTTCTCAGCGAGCCGCAGCGTATGAATCTGCCTGATTTCCTCAGGTGTACCAAAGTGATAAATCACCTGAACTTCAGCAGTCACCGTACTTTTTTCCTTATCCCTCCAGTCACCGTAAAAGCGTGCACCAAAAGAATATCCTCCCGGAAAGAGCCCCTGCAGCGAAAGAGACTCCGGTCCATACCCCCGGCTAACATCTCCCGAGCGCCATGCTCCCGAGAGATCAAACGCTCCTTGAACAGGAGAGAGCCACCCAGCGGTAACGCCCCCCCCGATAAGATCCAGATTACTTTGATCAGCATCCCACTCTAGCACCACCCGGAGTTCCACTGGAACATGCCGAATGAGACGCGGATCAATCCCCCAGTCTTCTCCTTTGATCTCCTCCCTCGAGAGAAGCGCATTTAACTCCTCCAAGATCACCAGCGATCGTCCCTGCGTGTAGCGAGTCTCTGAAACGCCTAAAGCCTTCCAATAATGACTCAACGCCACTTCAGGATTCCCCCGCGCCTCCTCACTGCGCGCCAGGTCGTAGAGCGCCATCGCATCACCTGGCCGTAACTTAAGAATTTGCACGAAGAGTTCATGACTCAACTCCAGCGCTCCCAAACGCCGATAAGCACGGGCCGCGCGGCGTAGAATCTCCGGACTCTCTGGCATATGCTCGGCCAGCTCCCCCGCCACTCGCAGGGCCTTGCTCGTTTCACCCTTCTCTCGTAAAAACTCGATCACATTGAGATAAAAGTCCGCCCGCCAACCACAAGCAGCCCGGTAAAATCGATATCGATCCTCCCACCCTTCATCGTCTCCCAGCACTTTCGCCAAGGCATCGAGATAATCCTTCGGCGGATGAGCATCCCCTTTTTCAAAAGCGATTTGGGCATTCCCCGCCGCAGAGAAAGGAGCCCTCGTCCGTCCTTCACTCCCACCATTTCCCAGCCATTTCTTTTGGGGAACATCTACTACATCTCCTGAATAAACGCGAACCCCACGGTGTTTCTCAAGCTTCATATTGTAAGTATAAACCTTCCCATTCCGATAGAGCTTCGTCCGATTGATCGCCCCGAAGGGAGTCCCCCCTCCAGCCGCCTGGACGGCATCATAAAGAGTGCTCCCGATGGGAAGATAAAACTGCCCTGACTGACTGACGGTCCCACCCACCGTCACAAGGGCCCACGGATTCTTAGCCTTAAAGTCGGTTTCTAGGACCGCGAGCTTTTCTAAATGCGCCTTCACCTCGCTCATCTTCCCCTTCTCAACCACCCCCTCCCCGCAGAGCTTATCAATCGTAAGTAGCTCCGCTCGGAGAGGTTCAATCATCGTGAAATCAGCACCTTCCGCCATTTCCTCCATCTGCAATAACTGCTTCCTGCGGGCTTCCACGTAGTCCTTCAAGCGGTCCCCGAAAGGAGGAACTGGAGCAGCTAAATGGTCACAACGTTTCTGCCAAGCCTGCGCTAAGCGATCGTAATTCCTAACGCTCCCCGTCCCTCTCTTTTTTTGGAGCACCTGCCACTCGGCGTAGAGCCTCTTCTCCTCCTTCGGTGGTTCTATTTTAAACTCCTGATACTGCCGCGCCGTCTCCATCACGATCATCGAAGACTCAGAATCCATCACGCCATGGCGGTAGTTAAAATCATCTATCTCACTGCGCTTCTGCCCCGTATCATTCATCTCCTGACTTCGTATCCTCGCCCAGAGCCACTTCCCAATCGGGGTTTCCAGAGCTGCCTCAGCAGGCTTCACCATCATCATCTCGCCGACCACCTCTCCTACCTGAGTCGCCTCTGGCCCCAGCTCTCCCATCAGGGAGTCCAACTCTGCGAGACGATGCCAACCACCACCAGAGAGGAGTGCCCGGTTCCGAAGCCAGCGACTCGTGCCCTTTCCTGAATCGATGACATGCAACGGACAAGGAGTATCTCCCAGCCCCTCTCGACCAGAAACAAATGTTCCATCCGTAATGAGAATGACCGCATCGGCACGGACTGTCTTCCAGGGAAGACCTCGGGGGCGCGCCATGCCGATGGGGTAAGTTTTAGAAAGGGTCTCCAAAAGCTCAGGGGCGGCCCCCTCGCGGAGAAGAAACTCCCGAGGCTCGCTCACCTCTTCACGGAAAACACGCAGAGTCACTTTCGCATTTTGATAAAGGCCGAGTAACTCAGCCACCCGATCTTGGACTGACGGATCGATTTTCGCCGTGCCATCAAGCCACACTTCGAGAGTCTCAGCACTGAGCTTGGCAGCCTTCTTTTTGATGAAGTGCAGGTCTCCCTCATCACTCCGATACGCAAGATCGGGAGTAGGCTCCCACGATAGGCTGCTTCGCGGAGCCGTCGTGGTGTCACCGCTCTGCTTATGAGAAAAGTCACCCGCCTCCCCACCTGCCGTCTCTAGCGAAAAATCCCACTTTCCCGGACTCCCCAGCCCCTTTGGCCAGACCCTCACCTCGCCCTTCTCCACCAACTGCACCGTCGTGATCCACACCGTCTTATTCCCCCTTGCCGGAATCGGAAACACCCGCGTGCGAAACTCGTTTGTCACTTCATTCACCTCGATCAAACCTGGATCCACCCCTCGCCTCACGATCGTCTCGTAGGCAATCCGGCCCCGCTTCTTCGGCACCACCACGCCGTCTCGCCTCACCCCATTCACATCCATCGCAAAGGAGACGACCTCCTCCCCCTCAGCCAGCGGACACGTCAAATCACCCTCCGTCCTTCTCCCGCCCGCGTTATGAAAAGTCAGCGTCAGGTGACGAACTAGAAAACGACCATGCAACTGCGCCTCCACCACAACATCCTCCAACTCAGCACTCTTGCCCCCGATTGTTAATCGCACATCAGCGAGTGCCGAATTTATGAACAATAGAAAAAGAAAGAAACGCATACAGAAGAGACCAGCCAACAACCCCAATGTTCAAAAAGGACTCTAAATACCCCCTTCCACTCTCCAGAAAAAAACCTACTTCGCCTTCAGAAAACCCATCTCACCCATCCACGCTCCAGCCTGCGTGGTCCACTCCCCGACGCGTTGCGGAAGCTTCTTCATTCCAAATCCGTGCCCCCCTTTGCCATAAATGTGGAGTTCGCACTCACGACCGGCGCGGTGCATCGCGAGATAGAAGAGGGCTGAGCCTTCGACATAGTTCTTGTCGCCATGAGCCACGACCACAAATGAGGGAGGCGTTGTTTCATCGACTGAAACTTCCGCCACCAGCGTGTTCGGGTCTTCTTCGCTTTTGAGATAGGCCGGGTAAACGAGGACTCCAAAATTCGGAATCGGAGAATATTGATCCACCTCTTCCTTCGGGAACGAGACCGAACCATCGGAAGTTAGAATCGCCGCAGCGAGATGACCACCTGCCGAGAAGCCAAGAAGACCAAGCCGATTTGGATCAATCTTCCACTCGGCCGCTCGTGAACGAACAAGGCTGATGGCACGCTGCGCGTCCTGCATGGGAGCGTGATGCTTCTCGAGATTCTGACGACGCGGGACGCGGTATTTTAAAAGAACCGCTGTGACACCGAGTTCATTAAGCCACTCGCAGACATCTGTGCCTTCGTGCTTTGAAGCGAGGATATTGTAACCACCGCCGGGGGCCACGATGACGGCGGCGCTATTTCCTTTTCCATTCCCTTCCGGCGCAGGGTAAACCGTGATGGAAGGAAGAGTGACGTTCGAGATCCGGTAAATCCCGTCATTATTTCGGTCCTCCACTTTTTCATCGCCGACCTTCTGCTCTTTTTCACCGGGCACCTCACCTCTCCACAGTGGAATCTCAGGGAGAGGCTTGGCAAGAAGTGGCATGGCCAAAACAACACTGAGGAGGGATGTGATTTTCATAGAGACAGAACCTTACTTCGTGGAGAAGCGGTGAATCGTTTTACGAGAGTATTTTTCCCCGGGCCTTAAAATGCTGTCGGGGAAACTTGGTTGGTTTGGAGCATCAGGGAAACCCTGCGTCTCGAGGCAGAGCCCGGTGCGCTTTGGGAGGAAGTTGCCCGTGTAGAACTGAACACCCAGCTGGTTCGTAAACACCTCCATGACACGCCCGCTCTTAGGGTCATGGAGGAGGGCCGCAGGCTGCATGGTTTCGCCATCGCTCTCATCGATCACCCAGCAGTGGTCGTAGCCTTTGCCCAATTTTAATGCTTCAAAGTCACTCTCAATCCGCTGTCCAATTACAGTCGCCCGTCGAAAATCCATCGGAGTGCCCGTGACCGTTTCCTGCTCCCCTGTCGGGATGAGTCCGCGATCTGTGGGTAGATAATTCCGAGCACACAACTGAAGTTCATGAGCCAAGATCTCCTCACTCGGATTTCCACTCAAGTTCCAATAAGTGTGATTGATGAGATTCACGGGGCAGGCCCTGTCAGTGCTGGCCGAAACCTCGAAGATCAGCTCGTTCTCCTCGTTCAGCCAGTAAGTTGCCTTCGCGGTAAGGTTACCGGGATATCCCTCCTCGCCGTCATCGGCATAATAGGTGAAGCAAATCCCGACCGCTCCGGGACGCTGGACCGGCTGGCCGGACCAAATCACATGACTAAAGCCCTTTTCCCCGCCATGAAGGTGGCAGGGAATACCTCCGGGATCGTTGTTCGTGGTCAGCTGGTAGTCGTTCCCATCGATCGAGAACTTCCCGCCCGCGATGCGGTTGCCAAAGCGTCCCACCGTGACCCCAAAATATTCCGGGTTAGTCAGCCCGTCCTTAAAATTATCGTGAGCAAGCGTGATGTTCTCGATCCGCCCCTCACGGTCAGGGACCTTCATGGAGATCACGGCGGCCCCGCACTCTGATAAAGAGACCTGCAATCCGTGAGAATTACGGATCGTAAAAAGCCGGACGGTCTTTCCGTCTGCGGTGGTGCCAAATGGGATCGTTTCCAATGCGGTAGTTGATTAATCAAGGATCTCGACGACGACGCGGCGATTTTGACGGCGGCTCGCTTCGCTCGTATTCGGCAGCATAGGCTCAGCTTGGCCAACTCCACGAGACTTTAAGCGCTCTGCTTCCACTCCCTCTTCAACCAGGAAATCTTGCAGCGCCTTAGCACGTTGTTGACTGAGGCGGAGGTTGCCTTCCGCGCTACCCAGGTCGCAAGTGTGGCCTACGATTTCAAAGCGAGCTTCCGGGAAGAGCTTTAGGACCTGCTGGACCTGCGCGAGGATGCGGGTCTGTTGTTCAGAAACATCAGCCTCACCCTTGGCGTAGCGGACGTTGTCGATCTTGGCATTCGCCCGTTTCATTGCCGTCAGTTCCTTTTGTGCCACTGCCGCACTGAGCTGAAGACGGCCCAGATCACCCCGTGTCTTCTTTAAATCGGACTCACGTTTGACTAGGTCAGAAGCAAGCTCTTCCTTCTCGCCTTGGAGCTTCTTTAAGTCCGCTGACCTATCCGGTTTTTTGGACATCACCGCCAGTTCAGCCCGCAGATTTCTCAAGTCGTTGTCACGCTCGCGCACCTGGCTGGCCAGCTTGCTCTTTTGCTTTTCCAGAGCGATCGCAGAAGCGGCCAGCACCTCATAATTTTTCCTGAGACTCGCTGCTTTCACGGCCTCCGCTTCTGCTTTTTTTAAGGCCGTCTGCGAGGTGGCTAGAGATTGGCTGAGGGCCTCCCGCTCCGCCATCCCCTTCTTGGCGACGTTCGCGATTTCACTATTTTTTATCAGGCTAATTTTCGCGGCCTTGAGTTGACCCTCAGCTTCCAGATGGGCGGATTTAGCCTCCTCCAACTTGGAGTTGAGTAGCTGACGTTCCGCAGTGAGGACCTCCACCTTCTGGCTTAGATCAGCCGCTGCTTTCATGGCCCCTTGATTCTTGTCTATCCGCTTTTGCATCGTGCCCATGTCCGCCTTGGCGGCTACGACTTCAGCTTTGTGAATCTTCAACTGAGCCATCAGCTTGGTATTAGTTTCTTGAAGATCGTCTGTCTGAGCCGCTTTCTTCAAGCTCTCGGCAAGCTTTGCTTCCGTGCTCCGGAGGACTCCCCGTGACTTCACAAGTTCACCCTTGGCCATCGCGATAGTCTTCTCGAGCGCTTCGCGCTCTTCGAGGAGAGTTGCGTTAGTCTCAGTGAGCTTGGCCATCTTCCCCATCGCCTTCTTATTCTCAGCAAGGTCGGACTGCATTGCTGAAATGCTCTTCTGCACGGTCTCGATCTTTTTTTGCAAGGTCACCTGCTTATCGGTGAGCACTTTGTTTTTCTTCTTCAGCCCATCCGCCATGCTCATACTTGCGGTGAGCTTTTTCTGCAGATCATCACGCCCCTTAATCAAGACTGGGATATCGAGCGAGCGCTTCATCTCCACAGCTAGGTCAGAAAGGAGGTCAGTCAGTTCTTTTTCACGGGTCGCTAGGAGCTGATTAAGCCGATCCTGCTCTTTCTTAAGATCCACCGCAGCGGCCATCGCGCCTTTACGATGAGCATACTCGACTTGAAGCTTGCGGAGGGCTAGCTCCTGCCCTTGTAGCTTAAGCTTCAGGTTATTGGCTTCTTTCTCGAGCTCCGCGATCCGCATTTTAGCCGCCTCATGCCCTTTCTCGGACTTCTCCAAACGGGTCAAGAGCACTTTGATTTTCCCGAGAAGTGCATCACGTTCGCCCCGGATCGCCTGCAGCTCTCCCATCGTAGTGACTCGTTGGCTGGTCTCCTTCGTCAGTGAAGCTTCGAGAGACTCCGTCTTTTTCTCAAGCTGCTTCACGCGGAGAAGCTGAGCTTTTGCCACGAGGAGATTTTGGCGCTCCCTCTGCAGTTCATTCCGTAAATTCACGAGATCCTTCTGAAGGAGAGCATGAGCGTGGTGGTCCACTTGATTCTTTGGCCTTGCTTGGAGCTTGGCCACGGCAGCCTCGAGCTGCTTTTGTAGCGCTTTGACCTTACCGCTCTGATCAGGAACAACCGGACGACTCAGCAGCGCGGCATATTCATTTTGAAGTGAATTGTAATCGTTAAGAGTTTTACCAAAGTCCGCTTCAAGATTGAGCACGAGGTCGATGAGACGTTCACGATCCTTTTGGATTTTTGTAATTTCCTCCCCGCCCTCATGAGCACTCAAGGGAGCGACCATGGGGAGTGCACAAGCAGCCCAGAGCGTAAAAATCTTCTTCATCATCTTTCGAGATGAAAACCTCCTAAATTACAGAAATTGAGACAAGAGTATTTCAATCAGCTTCTTTGGCTACGGGGGAAGCGCAACAATCATTATATTTAAGCACGCTTAGATAAATTGCATTCCCTCTTTTTGCCAGATTTTCACCAACCACACCTACGCAGCCGACCTCGATTCCCTTCATGAGACTCGGCCCCATCATCCACGAGACAAAGCACCTGCTCTCGCTTCACTAGAAAAGACTACCGCGGCCGCGGCACATAACGCGTCCTACGACTCTTAGATTTAGGGATATATCGGATCCTTTTCCCACCCCTCTCTACGCGTTTCCCCCGAAACTCAGCGACCCTTTTTTCATCCGCGACCACCAACCACAGAGTGCTTAGGTCACCCGGTGCCTCAACGAAGCCATAACCGGCCTCATGAAAAGATTTCCAAATCTGAGTCGCGACCTCTTCACTCGTTGCTGGACCATTCACATTGATGCTGAAATCAGACAACGCAACGATCGTCGATTGCATCACCCGCCTCCCACTATGCTGGGAAAAAACAGCCATCGCCATTCCCCCGGTGATCCCCGGCATGTTCATCGAGCTTGTTCTCGTGAGCACAAGCTCATCCGCAGACGCCCCCTGAAAGTTCGGTAGCGTCTTCGCGGCCACTCTCTGCTCATCAGCGAGCTCAAACGGAACCTGAGAAATCGCCAACTGCCCGTCATCTTCCACGATATCAAGTCCGTTTAATTTCAAAGTCATCTCAAGAAACCGAACTCCCTCCTCCTTCGTAAAAGGCCCCTGTAAAACCAAGTAGATCTCTCTCTTTAAAATTTCAGGATCACCACCGACCTCCTTCCCGCTCCACTGCTCATACAGCTCAATAAGACCTCGCACTTTCCCGAACGGCTTTGAAAGCGCCCCCCACTTGGTCACGACTAATTCCTCAGCAGACTCGGTGGGTTCAAGAACCTCTGTAGCCTTTGTCAAAGGTGCCGTCAGGAACACAGAAACCACCCCTAAAAGAGCCATAACCAAAACCATAAGAACAACCCGACTTTTCATCACTAAAAACTAATCAACCACACCCAGATGAAAAGATATTCCCACCCCCCTCCTTCCAACACGCAACAACACTCCGTTCCCGCTCGACGCTAGCCCCCCTCCCAACTACCTCTCCCCCATGTCCACAGTCACCATCTACCACTTTAATCATTGAGGCTCCTCTGACAATGCCCTGGCGGTCGCCAAGGAACTCGGAGTCGATCACGAAGTCATCCTCTACATCAAAACCCCACCCGACAAAGCCACCCTCACCAAGCTCGTCGCCGCGCTCGAGGACCCAGTCGAGGACCTCGTCCGCAAAGACGCCAAGTTCAAAAAACTCGAACTCAACCCAGACGACTTCATCAACAACCCCAACGCCGTCATCGACATCCTCGTAAAGCACAAGCAACTCCTCCAACGCCCCGTCCTAGTCAAAGGAAACAAAGCAATCATCGGCCGCCCAAAAGCCCGAATCGCCAGCTTCCTAAGCTAACCCTGCAGGAACTCCCCCGCCGGATCAAATCACCCATCATAAAAAAAAGAAATAAACCCATCCCCGCAACGCTCTCAACCATAACCATGAAACGATTCATCGCACTCTCCTCCCTCCTCGCATTCAGCTCACTCGCCTCTGCCCAGACGCCCCCCTCAACCGAAAAATGCGCCACCCAAAAATGCCCCTCAGCCTGCGCGCTCGGATCCTGTGACGGCACCCTCGTGAAATTCGCAGTCACCGGACTCGACAACAACTCAGCCGCCGCATCCGCCGAAGTCATCCTCGGCGCACAAGCCGCCATCGGCTACTGTAAAAGCTGCCCAACCTCCGGCACCTTCACCGTAAAATACGACCCCGACCAAACCAAAGTCTCCGACATCGAGAAAATCCTCGCCGAAAACGGCCTAAAAGTCACCGGACAAAAAGCCTCATTCAAACTCACCGGCCTCGCCTGCCAGTCATGCAGCAACCACCTCACCTCCGTCCTTGGGAAAACCGATGGCGTCGTCAATATCGACCAAGTCTGCCATAAAAGCGGACATGTCGAGGTCACCTTTGACCCCAAAAAGACCAACCCCGAAAAACTCAAAGCCGCCATTCACACCACCAAATACAAAGTGGTAGACGCCGCCAAAAAGCCTGCACCCGACGCAGCGCCACAAACCTAGCCCTCATTACTGTTTTAATATGTTGCGGCCACCTCCCCTCGCGGGAAGTGGCCGTTCTTCTTTCCGCCTTCCTTTGTAGTGGCAAAGTTCGCCTCCCTCCTTAAATTCCCACCAACATCGTGTTCGGAAAATTATTCACCCTCTTCATCCTCGTCCCCTTGGCCGAGCTCTACCTCTTCTGGACCCTGGGCGATGAACTCGGCCTAGTCCCCACCCTCACCATCATCATCATCACCGCCGTCATCGGAGCCGCCTTAACGAAGTCCCAAGGCATCCGCGCCATGCAAAAGCTCCAACAAGCAACCGGTGAAGGAAAACTCCCCGCCCGCGAGGCCTTCGACGGCGTCATGATCCTCCTTGCCGGAGCCGTCCTCATCACCCCCGGCTTCCTCACAGATGCCATCGGCTTCCTCCTCCTCATCCCCCCTATCCGCTCCATAGTCGCCCACTACCTCGGCGAAAAACTCAAGGCCAACCTCAAGGTCGTCACCCCCGGCATGTCTCCCGAGGAAGCACCACCCACCAAATCAAAGTCCAAACTCGACGACGGAAACGTGATCGACGTTTAGACGGAACCCCTTTAAAAAAAACCATGCGTTTAGAAGGTCAGCGAGAAAGCAGCAATGTCGAGCGCCGTCGCGGCGGCAAAGCCAAAGGCGTCGCGATGGGCGGTGGAATCGGAACAATCATCATGGCCATCATAGCCATCTTCGTCCTCAAGCAGGATCCCGCTCAGGTAATGAGCCAAATGGCGCAAGGTCAAAACCAGCAAGGATTTAAAGTCAAACCACTGACTCCCAGACAAGAACAAATAGACAAATTCGTACGTCAGATCAAAGGCTCAACCGAAGATGTTTGGACAAATCTTTTCCAACAAGCTGGAAAACAATATCGCATTCCAAAACTCGTAAACTACGACGCAATGACTCGGATGAAAACCGGCGGTGTTGCGGACTCACGCATGGGGCCATTCTACCTCCCAGCCGAAGAAACCATCTACATCGACACCTCGTTTTTTGATCAAATGGATCGCGACCTCGGGGGCGGAGGTGACTTTGCCTACGCCTACGTCATCGCCCACGAAGTTGGTCACCACATCCAAAAACTCACCGGGAAAACCACCTTCGTTCATCAGCAAAAAGGACGAATTTCCGATTCTCAATACAATCAACTTTCAGTCCGCCTAGAACTCCAAGCTGACTTCTACGCAGGAGTCTGGGCGCACCATGACAACAAAGAATGGAGGCGTAAAAAAGGAGTCAATCGCCTCGAGGAAGGCGACATTCAAGAAGCAATGCGATCCGCCAAAGCAATCGGAGACGACACCCTCCAACGAAACGCCGGACAACGAATCCAGCCGGAAACCTTCAGCCACGGCACCTCCGAACAACGGATGCGCTGGTTCGTCAAAGGACTCCGTTCTGGCGACTTCAACCAAGCCGACACCTTCAGCATCAACTACCGGGACCTCTAACACCATGGCCTCCCCCAAAAACCTCGCCGAACCGCACAAAGAACTCCGCTTCACCCGCGCCGGACAAGCTCAAGGCTTCATCATCGCCGCCGCCGTCGCCGCCGCCTTCACCCTCCTTCTCGCCGTCACCTGCCTCATGGGCCACCCCAACTTCCAGTGGTGGATGCCATTCATCCCCCTCATCATCGCCGCTCTCTCGACCCGCCTCGCCGCCCGCTGCGCCCGCCACGCCTACCTCATCCTCACCCCACTCGGCGTCGAAATCTTCCCCCTCTTCAAGGCAGAAAAAAACCTCAACCTCGTCTACTGGACCCAGATCGAGGCCCTCGACTTCGACGAAGAATCAGAGAGCCTCAAACTCCACTTCAACGCCGAACAAACCGGAGGCGTCATCCTCTCCCTAAAGCCCATCCTCAAAAAAAAACGCCCTCTTCTAAAGAAGGCGCTTGAGGGCAGAATGGCCGAAAAAAATTAACTCATTTCGCAGCCGCGATCGCCTTGAGCACATCCGCACCCTGCGAATCCGTCGCCCCCTTCTCATCCACCCACACAAGCTTGCCATCCTGAAAGAGCTGAGCTCTCCGGGACGTAAACTTCCCCATCACCAGAGGAATCCCCAACTTCCTCGCAATTACCCCCTTCGGATCAGAAATCAGATCATAAGGCAGCCCCTTTGACTCCCTAAACTTCTTCTGCTTCCCCACCGAATCGGTCGAAAGCCCAAAAACCGTCACCTTCATCCCCTTCAATTCGTCGAATGCGTCCCGCACCGAACATGCCTGCTTGGTTCACCCCGGCGTCAAAGCCTTAGGATAAGTAAAAATGAGTAACCACTCATGCCCATCAGCAGCTTGAATCATCACCTCTTTCCCATCCTGATTCACCCCCTTCAACGCAGGGAGCTTCGCCCCCTTCTCCAGAGGAGCCGCCGAGAGAGAAAACAACGACATCACCGAGACCAGCAGAGTTTTAAGTTTCATGGGTGTCAAACTAACCCCTTTCCCCTTCTCCGCAATAACCGGTTTCCCTACCAGAGATTCCTGCTAGTCTCCCACCCGTGTCAGATCTCAAAGCTTACCTCAAAAGCCAGCAAATCCTCGTCGACGACGCCCTCAACACCGTCCTCCCCCGCGTCACCGAACGTCCCAAAACCGTCCACCAAGGCATGCGCTACTCCATCTTTGCCGGTGGCAAGCGCCTCCGCCCCATCCTCACCCTCGCCGCCGCCGAAGCCTGCGGAGGCGAAGTCAAACACGCCATCCCCCCCGCCTGCTCCGTCGAAATCATGCACACCTACTCCCTCGTCCACGATGACCTCCCCAGCATGGACGACGACGACCTCCGCCGCGGCCGCCCCACCTCCCACAAAGTCTACGGCGAAGGCATGGCCGTCCTCATCGGCGACGCCCTCCTCACCGAAGCCTTCACCGTCCTCGCCGAAACCCCGCCCACCAAACGCTACACCCTCAAAGATCTCCTCCTAGAATTCTCAACCTGCGGCGGCTCTAAAAAACTCATCGGCGGCCAAGTCCTAGACCTCGAAGGCGAAGGCAAAGACCTCACCAAAGCCCAACTCATCCGCATTCACGAAAACAAAACCGCAGCCCTCCTCACCACCTCCCTCCGCCTTGGCGGCATGACCGCAAACGCCACCCCGCGCCAGCTCGCAGCCCTCACCACCTTCGGCTACAACCTCGGCCTCGCCTTCCAAGTCATCGACGACATCCTCGACGTCACCCAATCCACCGAACAACTCGGCAAAACTGCCGGCAAAGATGAAGCCGTCCACAAAGCCACCTACCCCTCCATCCTCGGCCTCGAAAAATCAAAAAAAGAAGCCGCCCGCCTCACCAAAAAAGCCCTCGACTCCCTCACCCCCCTCGGCAAAAAAGCAAAACACCTCGAAGGAATCGCCCACTACCTCCTAGACCGCGAATTCTAAGAATATGGAGCACGGGCGTCCCGCCCTGTATCCCCCCCAACACAAGCCCCCCCAACACAAGCCCCCCCCAACACAAGCCCCCCCCAACACAAGCCCCCCCAACACAAGCCACCCCCCAGC
>JAULCF010887898.1:0-18230 GCA_032361265.1 Devaleraea mollis | reverse complement strand
CGGTGTGCCACGCATCGCCTGCCGTGTATGGCGAGTCCTTGGTGGTCTTGACGATGAGGATCTCGGGATCGGATTTGCGCGAGTAGTTCATCGGATGAACATGCAGATCACCGAAGTAGCGGCCGAAAGCCTTGTGTGCATCACGATCGAGTTGCTGGTCACGAAACACCAGCACGCCCCAGTCGGCGAAGGCGCGCTGCACATCGGCGAGCTGTTGTGCATCGAGCGGTCGCGACAGGTCAAGGCCGATGATCTCGGCGCCCAGATGCGGGGTCAGTGTGGAGATGCCAAAGCTGTCGTAGGTCACCTGGCCTTCGGGTGGCTCGCTGTCACGTGTTGGTGTTGCCTCGGTGATGGTCATGCTCGCTCCTCGTGGGTCGCACTGATTCCGACACTAGGTGACAGGGAGTCGTTCCATGCCAGGACCGTTCTCGTTGGTGTCGCCCCAGTAGTGCGGCAGTCGCAGGTAGCCGACTCGGGGAAGCTCCTGGGCGAGCTCCAAACCTTGGTGCGTCTTGAGCCGTTGGATGGTGCGCACATGAGTGAGCATTTCGTAGAAGACCATCCAGAGCGACGCTTCGAGCGAGTACTGAAGATGCCCGGTGCGGTCGGGATCAGCACCAGCCCCACGGGGCAGCGTGGTGATGGCGTACTGCCAAAACGCGGTGCCGCGGACGCTGGTCTGATCAGTTCGTAGCGCTTCGATCGGCTGCTCGGTGACCACCCGTTCAAGCCAGCTGATGCCGACGTTGACCTTGGCGATCAGGTCGGGCATCTGCCAGAACAGGTCTTCGTCGAGCACCCGATCCCATTTCGCGCCGCTCTTTGACATCAGGTGGTCTTCCCACACGATGGGCGCAGGAGCGGCCTGACCCGGCCAGAGAAGATCGCCGCAACGCCGGCTCGTGAACACCAGTGAGTCCCACGCAATGTGAGAGACCTGCCGACGGATCGACCACCACATCCACTCGTTCTCGGGACTGAGGTCGTCGTAGTCGAGGTGTTCGTCGGTCAGCCCGGCAACTTCGGTTTCTATCCAGCCGATGAGCAGCCGGTAGGGCGGCATGAAGCCCGATGCTTCATCTTCGGGCATCTCAACGATGTCGCCGTTAACTCGTGCCATAGGTTCGCTCCAGTGACGATTGTTGCCGGGGATGGGGAGCCGCTAGTAAATACTGAAGCCGCCATCGATCTTGATGACATCGCCGGTGTGCCAGCGTGAGCCCTCGCTCATGAGGTACACGGCAATGGCACCGAAGTCATCAGGCTGACCCCAGCGACGCATCGGGATACGGGGCATCACATTGTCGACAAACTTCTGGTAGCCGAATGCGGCCTCGGTCATGGCGGTTTCGATCCAACCGGGGATGATGGCATTGGCCGTGATCTTGTAACGAGCCATTTCGGTCGACAATCCCATCATCATGGCGATCATCGCCCCCTTGGTCGACGCGTAGGCCTGGCCTTTGGCGGCGCCCTGGATTGCTGTGCCGCTCGAGGTAAGAATCAGGCTTCCGCCTTCGCCTTGGGCAACCATCTGGCGGGTGGCTGCTCGCAGTGTGTAAAAAACGCCGTGCAGGTTCACATCCATCACGCTGAGCCAGTCCTCGGTCGAGTGTTCGTGGAAGGGCTTCGTGTTTTTCCCGCCGACACCTGCATTCGGGAAGCAGGCATCGACCCGGCCGTAACGCTCGATGACGGCAGCCATGGATTCTTCGACTTGTTCCTCGGACGAGACATCACATTTGATGGCTGAGGCAGACGGGTTTATGGCTTGCAGCTCAGCTTCGGCGGCCGCGTTCTTGACGGCGTTCGTGCCCCAAATGCTCACGTCAGCGCCAGCCGCAGCGACTGCCCGAGCAAAACCAAGACCAATACCGCTGTTGCCTCCGGTGATCACTGCCGTCTTACCTGTCAGATCAAATGCTTCGTTGCTCATAGGGCCACAGTAGGTAGCGCAACGAGTGATTCGCGAACCGTGCTTCGAGAGCCGAGTGCGCAACTGGCGCGGGCACACCATCGAGATCGAGGAGCGAACCGGCGGCCAGCGGATCACGGCCGCTGATGATTCTCATGTCGTAATGGTCCTGTTCGCCTAGGCCAAAGCGACCAACGGTAGAGAAAAATACGTAGGCCGCTCGAACCCCTGGATTAGGTATGGCTTGGGTAGTTTCACCCGCCAACCTCTGCCTATTTCGGGGCATTTTCTGGGCCGATCGACCTACCTTGCCCTCGGTCGCTCCTGTCCCCGTTGTATTGGCCGATTATTCCTTACCAGGCGATACCCACGGAGACCCCCGCACATGCAACGTGCCTCGAGCCGAACTCGGCCCGAACCAACCCAGAACAGAGTGCCTCGCCCCGCGGTCCGCGTCCGGATCTGGCTGGTCTTGCTCGCCCTGGTGCCGTTGCTCGGCACCGTTGGGCTGGTCTACGGCGAGGTCGTTCGCTCTCGTGAACTACGAGCCGACACCGTGGCCATGAGCACCGTGGTCGAAGATCTTGTTGCGTTGGGTGAACGACGGGCTCATGCGATCGCCGAATCGACGCCGATCATCGCCCCATCGTCTGCGGTGGTACCTGCTCGAAGTGTCGACACTCGCGGTGACCGCAAGGCCGCCGACGAGCCCAGCAACGATGATGCAGTGATTGCCTCGATCGAGGCTGAAATCAATGATGCCCAAGCCGAACTGCTATCGGCAGCAACCAATGGGCCCCGGGTGTTGTCAGCGCGTGCGGCCCTGCTGGCTGCCGCATCTGCAGTCATGGCATTTGTGCTTGCACGAGTGATTGGTCGCCCGTTGCGCCGACTCGCTGCCGGCGCCCAGAGTCTTCGCGACGGCGAAGCCACCGCACCACTCAAACCATCTGGCCCCACCGAGATTCGTGAAGCGATGTCGGCCATCAATGAAGCAGCCGCCAATATCAAGCTGGTCGAGCGCCAAGCCCGAGTGCTCGCCGACGGCCGACTTGACGATGCCGTGCTGGACGAACGAGCTCCTGGCGCTCTGGGGCAGTCGCTGCAAGCGGCGGTGCAAACGCTCACGAGTTCGCTGAGCGATCGCGAGGAGTTCCGTCGCCGTCTGGCCCATGAAGCCACCCACGACGGTCTTACCCAGCTAGCCAATCGCAAGGCATCGCTCGCACAGCTCGAAAAGAGTGTTGCCCGCACCGAACGCACCGGCGGCTCACTCGCCGTGATGTTCGTTGACCTCGACGGATTCAAGGAAATCAACGACAACTACGGGCACCCCGTCGGCGATGCGGTGTTGTGGACACTTGGCAAGCGCCTGCGTAAGGCACTCCGCACGGGTGATCATGTCGGACGCCTTGGCGGCGACGAGTTCTTGGTTATAGCCGAGCCAGTTTCGGGCACCGACGAAGCGCGCCAACTCGCCACCCGGTTGGAGAAGGAAATCAGCGAACCAATGGTCATCGACCAGATCACGCTGTCGATAACTGCGAGTATCGGCGTAGCCGTGACCGATCGCATGAACGACCTGACGGCGACTGAGCTGTTGTATGACGCAGACCTGGCTGTGTACCGAGCCAAAGAACTCGGCCGGGCACGCATTGAACTCTGCGACGACTCGTTGCACCATGAACTTCATCAGCGCACCGTGATCGAAGATGCGCTTCGTTATGCCATTCCAAACAATGAACTGGTCATGTATTTCCAGCCAATTCTCGATGCCGAGTCGGCCGAGCTGTGTGGCCTTGAAGCACTGATTCGATGGGATCGCCCCGGCTTTGGGTTGACGTCTCCAGACCTATTCATTCCTATTGCCGAACGCAGTGACCTGATCAGCGAGGTCGACAATTTCGTGATCCGCCAGGCGGTCGCACAAATCGATGCGTGGACAGCAAGCCCCACCCTGCGCCACGTGCCAGTGTCGATCAACATCTCTGGTCGCCACCTGTCGTCGCCCAGTTTCGTGTCTGACATCTTGGGCCCGGTTCGCAATTCGGGCATCGATCCTTCGTTGTTGATTCTCGAGATCACCGAGAGCGCTGTTCTCGACGATTTGAACGACGCCGCTGACAAGTTGCAGCAGCTACGCGACCACTCGATTCGTATTGCGATCGACGACTTTGGCACCGGCTACACCTCGCTAGGACACCTGCGGAGCTTGCCGGTCGATGTATTGAAGATCGACCGCAGCTTCATTAGTGACGAATCGGCCCGCTCGCTCGTCAAGCTGATTGTCGACACTGGTCACCTGATCGGGGTCAAGATCACGTGCGAAGGTATCGAGACTGTGGAGCAGGCTGAGTACTTCACGTCACTGGGTAGCGATTCGTTGCAGGGATATCTGTTTGCCCGGCCGATGCCCGCCCACGCGGTGCAACGCGAACTCGAAGCCACTAACGGTCACCTACCATTCCTCAGCTGAGGGTCACTAACTCCTTACACCGGAGATGGCGTAGGCCGCGCGGCTCATGTATGCCCCAAACGGGATACGGACACTTATGACGCCTGTCACGTGGCCGAACTAAGCGCAATGCAACGACGCTTAGTGCTCCTCCTGGCCCTTGCCCTTATGGCCACCTCATGTGCCGCGGCAGGATTGTCCGACGAAGCCGAAACTGCTCGCCCGTCGAGCGCTCTTGGTGAAGTGCCGGCAAGTCTGGCTATGACTGAGCCTGACATCGAAACAGCGAACGACGATACGCCTGCGGAATACGACGGGCCAGACAGCACCTACATTTTTGAGCAGGACCAGCTGCACACCTTCGAGCTCGAACTCAGCGAAGCTGACTTGGCTGAACTCGACAACGACCCTCGGGCCGAAGAGTACGTCGAGGCAATGCTGAGTTTCGAGGGCGAGCCAGTGGGAACTGTTGGTGTGCGTTACAAGGGTTCGGTGGGCGCATTCGTTGGGTGCCTCGCCGATATCGACAACGAGAACGGTCAGCCGACGGGTCCGAAGAGCTGCACCAAACTCTCGATGAAGATCAAGGTCAACTGGGACGGCTCCGAAGCCCGCTTCTATGACCTCCGCAAGCTGCAGTTCCATAGCCAGAACAACGATGCGACGCAGATGCACGAACGACTGGGATATTGGCTCTTCGACGAGATGGGTGTTCCGGCACCTCGTTCGGTGCATGCCCGGCTGGTGATCAACGGCGAATTCGTCGGGTTGTTCGCGCTCACCGAGCAAGTCGATGGCCGATTCGCTCGCCAGAACTTCGACGACGGCACCGGCAACATCTTTAAGGAACGCTGGCCGCTCGACGAGAACAACGCTGCGGTGCACGAACGGGTCCTAGCCAGTGGCCTGAAGACGAACGAGGACGAAGACTCCGCTGATCTGTTCGCCGCATTCGGCGAAGCGCTCGCCGCCGCAGAAACCGACGATCAACTGCGCTCGGTCATACAGACGTACATGGACGTGGAAGAGACCATGGCGTTCATCGCTGTCGACCGCACCATCGCCAACGACGACGGCATGTTCCATTTCTACTGTTTCAGCGAGTGCACGAACCACAACCTGTATTGGTACGCCAACCCCACCACGCAGAAGCTTCATCTGATTCCGTGGGATCTTGACAACGCCTTCGAGAACATCGTGACCGACGTCAATGCCGTCACGCCGCTGGCTGATCACTGGACGGAGACTTCGAATAACTGCGAGGCGTTTGCCTATGGCGTAGCTTCGTTCCCGCAACGCTCGGCGGCGTGTGACCGCCTGATCGCTGGACTTGCGCTCTTCGACGTTGAATATCAGGCGGCGTTGACCAAACTCCTGGACGGTCCATTCGCCGAGGGCGTTATCGAAGCCAAGCTCGATGAATGGTCGGCCCAGATCGACGCATCGACTTCTGAGTCCCATGGGCTACACCCCGACACGGTCAATCCCGAAACGTGGCGCGCTGCGGTTGCTGACCTGCGAGCGTCCATTGCCTTTGCTCGCGGCGAATTGGTCGTCGCCGCCAGCTGACCCGTCTGCTTGCACCCTGGCTGTGTGGTGGGCAACAGTGAGCCCATGACTCGACCAACACCGCTTGACGGCATCCGCATCGTGGACCTTACGCAAGTGTTGGCCGGTCCGTATTGCACCTATCAGCTGGCCTTACTCGGCGCCGAGGTCATCAAGGTCGAGCCGCCCGGTGGCGAGTGGACGCGACTCGGTGGTGGTATCGATGAGCTCTCAGCGCAGCGGCTTGGCTTGTCGTTTTGTGTTCAGAACAGCGACAAACAATTCGTCGAGGTCGACCTCAAGGATGCCGCAGGTCTGAATTCGGTTCTTGGCTTGATCGATAGTGCCGACGTGTTCGTACAGAACTTTCGACCGGGTGTTGCCGAACGTCTGGGTCTGGGAGTCAAAGCGATTCAGGCTCGGAATTCGCAGATTGTCTACTGCTCGATCTCGGCGTACGGCGCCGACGGGCCTCTCGGCGGTCGTCCGGCCTATGACCATGTGGTGCAAGCCATGTCGGGGATCATGGAAACCACCGGCACCGACGAGATGGGGCCGGTCAAGGTCGGCGCGCCGTATGTCGACTACGCAACTGGGCTGAACGCAGCGTTCGCCGTCATGGCGGCGCTGGCCGAACGGACCCGCACCGGAGCCGGCCAAGTGGTCGACGTGTCAATGCTTGATACCGCATTGAATCTGATGGCATCGAACGTGGCATCGGTAGCCACCACGGGCGCCGATGTGCCCAAACTCGGCAATGAGGCTGCGAGTCGGGCGCCATCATCTGGCTGTTTCACCGCGGGCGATGGCGGGCAGATCATGCTGGCCGCCAACAACGAGCGTCAATTCGCGAACTTGTGCGACGGTCTGGGTCATCCCGATTGGGCGACCGACGATCGCTGGTCCAATCCGCTTGTTCGAAGACAGAACCAGGGCGAGCTCCGCGAACTGATGGCGGCTGCCTTTACGACCGACACAGCCGACGCCTGGGAGTCCCGCCTTGTTGCCTGCGGCGTGCCCGTCAGCCGGATCCGGACGCTCACCGATGTCATCGCCGAAGGCCAGCCCGCGGCTCGAGAACTACTGCACGAGATCGATGTTGGTGCGAGTGCAACCGCCGTGACAGTGCCCGCTATTGGCTTTCGGCTCAACGGCGACAGCATGGCGCCGAGCCACGCGCCGCGGCCGGTCGGTAGCGACAACGACAACTGGTTGATGTAAGGCCGCTGACCTAGCGCCAAAAGGGCCCAGTGCAAATGGACTGATTCGTCAGAGAGCGGGCGTGCCTACTGGTCGCACGACGAGGCCACTCGGGAGCTTGGGCAGGAAGTACGTGGACTTCGGCGGCATAGCTCGGCCCATGTCGGCGACCATCATGACGTCGCGCACTGAAGTTGCATAGGGCAGAAACCAGGCATCGTAGTCGTCGACATCGTGGGCGTCGTCGGCCGTGTCGGCAATGAAGTTCAGGCGCGGGTCAGTTCGTGGATTCGTCAGATTGAAGAGCGGTTCCAAGATCAGGTCTTGCAGCAGGTTGACATCGAGTTGGTCGTAGTCGTCGTCGGGAATCAACGTGTCTGGGATCGTCAGCATGAAGCTGCGGCCATCGAGTCGCACGCCGATCTGACGCTTGGATGGGGGCCTGGGAATGGTCAGGTTCGACGGTTCGACCTGGAACGACTCGCTCAGAGTGTTCAGGATGTCAGCTGCGACAACGCTCTCGTCCTTGATGGCGCGAGCGAATGCCCAGACTTTGAGTTCGCTCTCGGCAAAGAGCCCTGCGGGGATGTGGGCATCTAGTCGGCCCTCGGCCGTGGCCAGCTTCGACGCGGCAGCGAGTCGGTGGTGGCCGTCGGTGATGTACAAGGCGTCGCTGAAGCTGGCGCATAGGGCCAGAGCGTCGTCGCCACCGACCAGCCACAGCGAGTGCTGGGCTCCGTCAATGGCCTCGAACAAGACGTCGGCCGGCCCCTGGGTGTGGCTGGCCAGAGCGGCGGCGAGTTCAGGCTGGTCGTGGTGAGCGAGGGCCACCGGATTGCCGTACAGCCGGGTGGACTGCATGTAGTCGACCATCTTGCGTTGGGTCTTGGCGATAGTCGCCTCGTGGCGTTTGACGAGCCCGGCGTCGTAGGCCTTCAGCGATACATCTGCGATCAAGCCGGTTGCGGCAAAGTCGCCTCGACTCAAGCGGTGCACAATGACCACGGCGTCGACGGGCAGCAGCGCATCGAGGTCGTGGCAACGTTCGAGCCAGCCCATGGCTTCTGCCAAATGGGCGCCCGCGCCGCGGCCGACAACATGGCGAAAGCTCAGCTCATCGTGGCGAGACACCTTCTTTTGTTCGCGCGACAGCATCGAGGTTGGCGGGCCCACGATTCGTGGGGCGTAGTCCGCCGCTGGGATGTACCCGCTAAACGGCGCAAGGAGGGAAGTCATGAGATCCACATACTGCCATCGTCTGCGGGCTGGGAGGTGATAGCGGCGTCCGAAGTTTAGTCATGACCAGTCCAATCCGGCCCTCAGAATCCGCTGACTCGACCTGCTCGAGGTCACCGGTTGATCCTGTCGGTGAGCGATGCGGCTGGACGTCCGACTGCTCAAGAACGATGATGATGTGATGGCGAAATCTATAGATCGTGACCAGGCCGCGGCGTGGGCGCGAGCCTTGCCGGCCGCAGTCGAAGAGTTTCCGTTTGGGCCTCAGGCCGCCGTGTTCAAGGTCGGCGGCAAGATGTTCGGCCTGGTGCCCACCGACCAGCAATCAGTCACGGTCAAGGTCGACCCCGAGGATGGGGTTGCGCTTCGTTCCCAGTTTGATGCGATCAGCCCCGGCTATCACATGAACAAACAACACTGGATCACGATTGACCTGGCGAACGATGATCAGCTCGTACCGGTCGAAGACCTGATCGAGGAGTCGTACCTGCTGGTAACAAACAGTTTGAGCAAAAAGCGCCGCACCGGACTTGGGCTGCTGGCCGATGACCTCCTGGGCCGATAGGCCTCTGAACCTCGACTTGAGCTAGAGGTGACACGGTTTTCAGGGACCAAAGTGCCCCCCACATAGGGGAGGGTGGCCTTCCAACGTAGACCAAATAGATGATTTCCTTCTAGCTGAGAACAAGTACTCAAAACCCCACTTGTGGTGCCGATTGACATTTTGATGTTGATCGCCACCGGCCCTACGCAGGGAGCTGAACGCCATGCAGGCGCAGTGGGTCGCTGGAAGGCGCGTCCGTGGCTTGCTCGCGTGCTGCGAGTGATCCTAGTTATTGGCCCGTTGGCCCTTTCCGTGGCGTTCACCTGGCTTGCTGGGCGGTCGTTCCCACCCGAGCGGGTTGGACTCGGCCGCTGGCCGTGGATCGCTGTTGTCTTTGTGCTGGCAAATGTTCTCTTGATGCTGCTCCGGAAGGCATCGGCTCGACTCGTGCCGTTGGTGGCGCTCATGAAGCTCACCTTGGTGTTTCCCGACCACGCTCCTTCGCGAGCCAAGGCCACGCTGCGCAAATCAAACTCCCGGAAACTCTTGCGCAACATCGAGGAAGCAAAGGCTCGTGGTGAGGACTCCGAAGAGACCTTGTACGGCGACTACCTTCTGCAACTCTTACAGGAAGTCAGCGAGCACGACCGCCTGACGCGCGGCCACTCTGAACGTGTTCGGGCCTACGCCGAGATGCTGGGCGAAGAACTCCGACTCGGCGAAGACGACATGGACAAGCTGCGCTGGGCTGCCCTGCTGCACGATGTCGGCAAGCTGACTGTGCCCTACGAGGTGCTCAACAAGGACGGGCGACCAACCGAAGACGAGTGGAAGGTGCTGTCTGGACATCCGGCTGCAGCCCGCCCGCTACTCGAGCCACTGCGCCCGTGGCTCGGCGACTGGATCCATGCCGCGGATCAGCATCATTGCCGTTGGGACGGTGGCGGCTACCCCGAGAGTCTCGCCGGCACCGACATCTCTTTCGCCGGTCGCCTGGTCGCCGTGGCGGACGCGTACGACGTGATGACCAGCGCACGCAGTTATAAGAAGCCTTTGGGTGTCGAGCTGGCACGACAGGAACTGACCAATTGCGCCGGGTCCCAGTTTGATCCCTCGATGGTTCGTGCGTTCTTGAATATCAGCCTTGGTCGGCTCCAATCGGTCGGCGGCCCGCTGGCGTGGCTCATCAATTTGACCGGCTCGGCTCAGTTACCAGTTCCGGTAGCAGGCACCGTCACCGCTGGTGCCTGGTCCGCAGGCGTCGCCGCTGTTGGCTTGGGTCTGGCCGCTATCACTGGGTCTGTGCCTGCGGTCGGCCCGCCGCCGGAATCGCTGGCCTTTAACCAGCCCACGATCATTGCCTATGACCAGGCCGTAACGGTTGCTGAGAACACGTCGCTCGCCGTCACGCTTCACGCAAGTTCGCCCGATACCTCTCCGTCCGTGTCGGTGGGAGAACCGCGCAACGGAACCGTCGTAGTGGCCGAGACGGCCTACACCCGCAGCGAACAGGAGTCAGCGGGGGACTGGTACGTCGATGCGACCTACACCCCGGCGCCGGGCTTCTGGGGCGAAGACGAGTTCGAATTTCGGGCATGTGCCACCGAACGTTGGTGCAGCACCGGTGTCGTCACAGTGACGGTCACAAAGACAGCACAAATCGCTCGTCCCGACGTGACGCCTGAACCGATCGACTGTGCGTTCGGTAGCGAGGGCACTTCGTTCTCTACTGCCGAGGACACCGCGTTCACGAGCGCCGCGGTCACTGTTGGCGGCGGATCTGACGGGGCGTTCGAAGGCACAATCGTGGTCGTTGACATGGTGGCTCATGGGTCGCTGCGCATCAATGACGACGGCAGCTTCACCTATTCGCCAGATCAGGACTTCAACGGCACCGACCAATTCAGCTGTGTCTTCGACAACCTCGACGGTCAGGTCTCGGCGATCAACCAGATCTCTATCGATGTAGTCGCGGTCGCCGATCCTGTCGAAACTGTTGATGACAGCGGGATCGGCTTTACGACGAACGAGGATGCATCGTTCACGACTGGCGACGTCACCGGCAATGATCTAGATCCCGATGGCGTGATGACGGGGCTTGAAATCGAAGTTACGAACGGACCGACGTTCGGTGAGATCGCCAACAACCGCGATGGCACGTTCGACTATGTGCCTGACGAGAACTACGCCGGTGTCGACGAGTTCAGCTACCGCGTCGTGAACACCGATGGCACCGTGTCGAGCGATGCAACGGTCACCATCTTCATCCGAGCCGTCAATGACGTCCCTGTGGCGGCGGCGGATCAAGGTCCTGGTTTTGGGGCCGCCGAGGACGTGCGACTGACGACCCAAGATGTCACCGCAAACGACGTCGATATCGAAGACGGCGCGGTTGACGCGGGTGCAGTCACGGTGATCACCGACGTGGCGAACGGTTCGCTTGTCAACAATGGCGATGGCACGTTCGACTACCTCGCCAACGCAAACTTCAACGGCACCGACTCGTTTGTGTATTCGGTGGCTGACAGCCAGGGAGAGGCGTCGGAACCAGCGACCGTCTCGCTGACAGTGAGCGCAGTCGACGATTCACCCGTCGCTGTCGACGACGCCGGTGTCGGCTTCACCACGCCCGAAGATGTTGCCATCACCACCGCCGTCGTGACCGAGAACGACTCCGATCCTGATGGCGACGTAGCTCCGTCGAGTGCATCGCTCAACTCACTCCCGGCGTTTGGATCCGTGTTCAGCAACAACGACGGCCGGTTCACCTACACCCCGAACGCAAACTTCAACGGCACCGACAGCTTCAGCTACCTACTGACTGATCCTGGCACTGCGGCGCCGAGCATTGCGCTCGTCACCATCGAGGTCACATCGGGCAACGATGCGCCGGTCGCAAACGACGACGACGGCGCTGGCTACCAGACAAACGAAGACTCAGGGTTCACCACCGCAGACGTCACGCTCAATGACCGTGACCTTGAAGACAACTCAATTGACCAGCGAACAGTCACCGTGACCCAAGGTGTCGATCACGGCGAACTAACGAACAACGGCGACGGCACGTTCACGTACCTGCCTGACACAGATTTCGCGGGAGTCGACTCGTTTACCTACGTGATCAATGACTCCGGCTCACTGCTGTCGAACCAAGCCACGGTGCGAATCGAAGTGGCACCGGTGAATGATGCGCCGATAGCAACCGACGACAGCGGCACCGGCTTCGAGACCAACGAGGACGTGTCATTCACGACCCGATCGGTCATCAGCAACGACGAGGATCTCGAAGACGGCTCGATGGCGCCCAGCGCAATCACCGTCGTCGCAGGGCCAGCTCATGGTGAGCTCGACAGCAATGGCGATGGCACCTTCGACTACACCCCTGACGCGGACTTCGCAGGCGCCGACACCTTCACCTACCTGGTCCGAGACAGCGAAGGAACGGCTTCGGCCACTGCGACTGTCGCGCTGACGGTTGTCGCCGTGAACGACGCTCCGGTAGCGGGCGACGATTCCGGACTGACCTACTCCACGGCTGAAGACATGGTCTTCACCACCGGCGACGTGACCGCAAACGACTCCGACATCGAAGATGGAACGATCGACGTTGGCACGGTCGTTGTCGTCGACGATGTGTCGAATGGTGTGCTCACCAACAATGGCGACGGCACGTTCAGCTACACACCAATTGCTGACTTCTTCGGCGCCGATGCGTTCACCTATACCGTTACCGACTCGGAAGACCTGGCATCGAACACCGCCACGGTGACCATCGAGGTTGTGGCCGTGAACGATGCCCCAGTCGCAACTTCCGATGCCGGCGCTGGTTATGCAACGGCAGAAGACACCCCGTTCACCACGGACGACGTGAGCGCCAACGACACCGATATCGAAGATGGAACGATCGACGCGAGCACCGTCGTGGTCGTGGACGATGCGTCAAACGGTTCGCTTACCAACAATGGCGACGGCACGTTCAGCTACATGCCGAACGCCAACTTCTTCGGTGACGACATCGTCACCTACACGGTGGCTGACGCAGAGGAGTTGACGTCGGCGGTTGGCACCTTGATCATCAGCGTGGCGGCAGTGAACGACGCCCCTGTCGGCATCCCAGACGCGGGCGCAGGCTTCTCAACCTCAGAAGATGTTGGTTTCGTCACCGCCGACGTCACTGCGAACGACAGTGACCTGGAAGACAGCCAGCTAGATCGATCGACGGTGACAATTGCTGGCGATGTGTCCAACGGCGTGTTGACCAACAACGGCGATGGAACGTTCGGCTCTGTGCCGAACGCCGACTTCAACGGCAATGACATCTTCAGTTACACCGTGACCGATAGCGGTGGTCTCGTGTCACCGGTGACGGGCGTGGTCATCAGCGTGGCTGCGGTGAATGACGCACCGCAAGGACGCACTTCGACCGGAACAGGTTTCGCGACGTCTGAGGACGTCGGGTTCACGACCGGCGACGTCACCGCCAACGACTTTGACCTCGAAGACGGAACCGTGGACGGCTCGACCGTGACCGTGGTGGACAATGTCACCAACGGCGTGCTCGCCAACAACGGTGATGGCACGTTCGGCTACGTGCCGAATGCCGACTTCAACGGCACCGACAGCTTCACCTACACCGTGGCCGATAGCGATGGCCGCATGTCACCCGCTACCACCGTGATCATCACCGTGACAGCCGTGAACGATGCACCCGTTGGACAGCGTGATAGCGGTATCGGATACACCACTGCCGAAGACACCACACTCACGACCGGCAACGTGACCGCGAACGACACTGACCTGGAAGACGGTTCGGTCGACAGTGCCTCGGTACTAACGATCGACACTGCGACGAACGGCGCGCTGACCAACAATGGCGACGGCACGTTCGACTATGAGCCGACAGCCAACTTCAACGGCACCGACAGCTTCACCTATACGGTCGCTGACGCCGCAGGCCTGGTCTCGGCGCCTGTCACGGTCACGCTCGAAGTAACCGCAGGAAACGACCCGCCGGTCGCATTCGACGACAACGGAGTCGGCTTTGCCACCAGCGAAGACGTGCCGTTCACCATCGCTGACATCAGCGCAAATGACACTGACCTTGAAGAAGCAATACTTAATCCCCGCAACGTCATGATCGCAACCGACGTAACCAACGGTGTGCTCACGAACAATGGCGATGGCACCTTTGGCTATGCGCCGAATGAGAACTTCAACGGCACCGACAGCTTCACCTACTCGATCAGCGACTCGGGTCTGCTGTTGTCGGGCACGGCCACGGTCACCATCGTTGTCGACGCAGTTAACGACACGCCGGTCGCAGAAGCCGATTCTGGTGTCGGGTTCGAAACGGTTGAGGACACGCCGTTCACCACGGGTGATGTGACGGCGAACGATTCCGATGTGGAAGATGGCACGGTCGATGCGGCCACGGCGACAGTCGTGGGCGACGTGTCCAATGGTGTGTTGACGAACAACGGCGACGGCACGTTTGGCTACGTGCCCGCGGCGAACTTCTTCGGCACCGACAGCTTCACCTACACCGTGACCGATGCCGACGGACGTGATTCGCTCGCCGCCACGGTCACGTTGACAATCACTTCCGACAATGATGCCCCGACCGCCGAGGCCGATTCTGGTGCCGGGTTCGAAACTGTCGAAGACGTGCCATTCACCACCGCCGCAGTCACAGCGAACGATGCCGATGTGGAAGACGGCGCTATCGATCCTGGGACCATCGTGGTTGTGACCACCGTGGTAAACGGTGCGCTGACCAGCAATGGCGACGGCACGTTCGACTACCTGCCGAACACGGACTTCAACGGCACTGACAGCTTCACCTACTTCGTGACCGATTCTGACGGCGTCGATTCCGACACGGTCACGGTCACCATCACCATCGAAGCAGGCAACGATGCGCCGGTGGCGCTCGATGATGGGGGAGCCGGCTATCAGGCCGTCGAAGACACACCGTTCACCACCGATGTTGTGACGACCAACGACAGCGATACCGAAGACGGAGCGATCGTTCCCGGTACTGCCCAACTCGTAAACAACGCGTCGAACGGGACACTCGTCAACAACGGCGACGGCACGTTCACCTATACGCCCAATGCTGACTTCAACGGCGATGCGACCTTTACCTACACCGCTGCTGATTCCGGTGGACTGGCATCGGCGCCAGCGACCGTGACGATCTCGGTAGCTGCTCGCAACGATGCGCCAACCATCACGGACCCGGGTGAACAGTCCGGCGTGATTGGTGAACCGTTCAGCGTGCAAATCCAAGCCAGCGATGTCGAGGCTGACACCTTGACGTTCGTGGCGAACGGCCTGCCTGCGGGCTTGGTCATGGACGCAGCAGGCCTGATCACCGGTAGCCCGGCCACAGGAACGGCCGGCACGGCCAGCGTGGTTGTCGACGTGACCGACGACGGAACACCAGCTGAGTCGGCCCAGACTACGTTCTCCATTGTCGTAGAAGCATGGGGAGTCTCGGACCTCGCAGGTGACATCGCTATCACCGAAGTGTTGAGCTACGGCACCCAGGATCCAACGCAAGAATTCGTGGAGTTGTACAACAACACCGACACAGCAATTGATCTGACCGGCTGGACTGTGACCGACGCCAACCTGCGAGTCGATGGCCCCGAAAACGTGACGATTGTGTTGCCAGCGAACGACAACCAAGGGACAGCCGCAATCCTGCAGCCGGGCGAACACGCAGTCATCTGGCTCGCAACTGATGACTTCCTGATGAACCCAACCACCGGCCTTGAGTTTGTGCTCGCGGATGGCCAACGCAAGCTGGGCAACGTCGGCGATGACATCTGGCTGCTTGACGCCCAAGGCCGCATCGTTGACTACATGGCATTCGGATCCGGTGGCGAAGTAGGCACACCTCCACCGGCATCGCTGTCGCTGTGGGACGACGAGGATCAAGCGAGACTCCGAGCGCCGTTTGGCCGGTCGGTATCGCTCACACCGCATGGCCTCGATACCAACACGAGTCGTTGCTGGGAAGTCACGGGGTCTGGCAACGCAACTGGTCGTTGTACGGGTGCACTGCTGACCTTCGATGCCGACAACATTGCTGCGCTGACCACGAGCGTTGGGCTCAACAACAACTACTTCGGAGCTGATGCTGGCGGTCCGTACGAACTGATCGAGGGCGAAACGCTGACGCTTGATGCGTCAGGCACCGCAAACAATCCCACGTCATGGGCATGGGATCTCGACGGCGACGGCCAGTTCACCGATGCATTCACGCAGATGCCAGCGATCGACTGGGCCACCCTGGTGACCTACGGCATCGACGACGATGGAACCTATGTCATTGGTCTGCAGGTCGACGGCGGTATCGGCATGGCCGAAGCCACGCTGACGGTGCAGAACATCGCCCCAGAACTCAGTACGACGGGCGCACCATCGGCCGAGTCAGGAGCGCCGTACACCCTGAGCCTGGCAGCAACCGATCCCGGCAGCGAGACGATTACCAGCTGGACGATCAACTGGGGCGACGGCACGATCGACACCATCGCCGGTAACCCGAGCTCGGTGAGTCACACCTATACGCAACCAGGATTTACCTTTGGCATCTTGGCGTCGGCTACCGACGAAGACGGCACGTACCTGCTGAACGACTTGTTCGTTCCGAGCTTCGATGGTGACCAGGTGTTCCGGTTCGCGGCAACAACAGGTGAGTTCGTTGAGTCGCTCGTGACCACCGAAGATCCGATCGAAGCCGAGATCGGCCCCGACGGACACCTGTATGTGTCGGGCGAGAAGTCGAACGACATCTGGCGCTACAACGTCGACACTGGCACCCTCATTGATGTGTTCGTGTCGTCGGGCGACGGTGGTCTGGACTTTGTTGAGGGGTTCGCCTTTGGCCCCGATGGTCATCTGTATGTAGCCAGCCTGGACAACAACAAGGTGTTGCGATTCGACGGCGATACGGGTGATTTCATCGACACGTTCGTGGATGAAGACCTCGATGATCCCTACGACGTGATCTTTGGCCCTGACTCAAATCTGTATGTCAACAACTACGAAGGCGACTCGGTCTCACGGTACGACGGTGTGACCGGAGCATCGATCGACATCTTCGTGTCCCCCTCGGCTGGCGGTCTGGCAACACCAGAGCACATGGCGTTTGGTCCCGATGGGACCCTGTCCGGGACCAGCTTCGACAGCGGCGAGATCTTGCGCTACGACGGTCTCACCGGAACGTTCCTGGATGCGTTCGTGTCGACTGGTTCGGGCGGCCTTACGCAGCCCAGCGGCTTAGCGTTTGGTCCCGACGGACATGTCTATGTTGCAGCTCACGACAGTGATGCAATCTTGCGCTATGACGGCACCACTGGTGCCTTCCTGGACAGCTACGTGGCCGCGGGCGCCGGCGGCCTGACCAAGCCCGGTCCAATGGTGTTCTTGTCTCAGCAGCAAGTGCTGGTGAACGGCTAACCGGGCTATTCGGCTACGGAGAACGCAGGACTGCGATCTGGGCGTTCGCCGGTCAGGCCAGCAACCAGGAAGTCGACCGAGTGCTGTAGCTCCTCGATCGGAACCGCAGGGTGTAGTCCGGCGTTCGCGTGCAATCGCTTATCGGTGCTGCCAAACGCGTCGAACAGCGCGAGACATTCAGCACGAGTGAACAGTTCGTCTTCGAGTTGCATGATGAACAGCAGCGGGATCTCGATCTCGGCTGCTGCTGCGGCGATGATCGGTCGGTAGTGATCGGGTCCGGTGATACCCATGAGCCCGAGCACAGCAACGCTGATGCGGTTGTCGGCGGCTACGAACGGTGCGCCGTAGATGGTGCCCATGGACAGTCCCCAGTAGCCAACGGGGCCGGTTCCGATGTCGGCTTGGGCCTGCACGAAGTCCAGCGCTGCTTTCCAGTCGGCGTTCATGTCATCGGTGGTGCCTTCGCGTTCCCATTCGGGCCAGAACGCGGCCCGTCCGCCTTCGGCTGTTTGACGACGACCGTGGACTGGACCATCGAGTGAGAGGCCGATACATCCGTGCTCGGCGACCAGTCGTTTGACTAGCCACGGAATGGGCTGTTGGAAGCGATCGCCAGAAGCGCCATGACCGAAGCAGACCAGTGGCGCGCCCGCATCGCCATCGGTACGACTCCACAGCACGCCGGTAACCGGTCGACCGGAACGATCAAGGGTCAGCTCTCGCATGCGAAGGCCATCGGTCGTCTGATCATCGATGAAAGTCACGCCTGCGGTCTACTGGATCGCAGACCACGTTGTCGAGCCAGCAATGCAGAACGGCTTGTCATTGGTTTGCGCTGCTTGCGAGTCGAGACCAAGCGT
>JAULCF010886786.1:0-52099 GCA_032361265.1 Devaleraea mollis | reverse complement strand
GTATCTCGAATTTCCTGTTTCTCTGCTTCTGGAGTTCCGAGTTTAAATTGAACAACCAATTGATCTGGCACATGTGGCCAGTCAGAAGACTCTGTATCATATGGATACCCAAAATCTAAGAGACTATCTGCTACATATTCAGGGATTGACATTTGAACAGGCATCGCATCATAAAATTCTATATCATCTAAAATCCAAAAGTAATAATCTCCTTCGAAGACAAAACGGATTCTCATATTTTGTGTGTTGCCAACTTCTGTACTTATATCGATTACTTGATAATCCGCAGCTCCTGTTTCAACATTTTGGTTTACGCCTTCATTTATCGGAGTATCGATATCTTGCCAGTCTGCTCCATCTTGGGCATACTGAATCTTAGTCATCGCTCCATAATTACGATAGTATTGGTGGAAGCGAAGAAAGACGGTTCCCTGTCCTGCGAAATTCAGAAAGGGAGATTCTAAAGCTCCTGAGCTAGAAACGCCAGGATTTTCTGGTCCATTGATTTTGGAAGCATTGTATACCATTGCTCCTCCTAAAGAGTTAGACTGTATAGAATCCCGATCATTCCAATAAGGACTATTGTCTGCTTTTCCATTTGGGCTCCAGGACCATTCGCCATTGGTAGTGAGAGGTACGGATTGCCAACCATCGAGCGTGGTGTCATCAAAGGAGAAACTATAATCTTCAATGATATTTTGGCTACTAATGGTGTTAATGCTAAAAAGTAAAAAAGACAGGATGGTAATTAATTGGAGTTTCATGATATACTTTTTGATTGCTTTGTTTTTAAAAACGAAAAATAAAAGAGTAAGTTACAAGGTTGAAAAAACCAAATGGAGTCCGCCAAATTGACGAACTCCTTTTTGGGATGATAGATTTATGGGATATAAAGTTTTATTGTTTTTAGACTTTCAATACTGCTGCTGAAAAAGCGGTTGCTAATGGTGCTGTTCCTACTCCACCTGCTGCCACTCCGATACCTGCTCCTACTGCATCTGCTAAAACTACTTGCCACCATTTTGGACTTGATGCTGGAATATCTTCATTAAGATCTGACGATGCTCCAAGTACTGCAAGGAAAGTCATTGATTTTTGAAAACCATTTCCATCATCAAACTGATGTTTTTCGAATAATTGAATTTCTGCATCACGGATTAGTTTATGGATTTCTATATTTCCTTCTGCGCTATTCCCATTGACTGCTAATAATTTTTCAACTGTTGGACAAATGATTTCGCTAATTCCAGATGGCAAATCCAATACATCACATAGTGTTGAGCTATTCATAAAATCATATTCTGACAGTGGTGTTTGTGGACTGATATTCAATACTTCTTTTGCATTTCTTAGAGCGGTCATTCCTTGACTTGGATTTTCAAAAACTCGGTCAATGATAAAAACTTCTGCTTCTAAAGGAGATTGAATTTGATCGAATTCTTCCCCATGTTGCGTTTTGAAATTAGTCATTAATTCATTGTGCTCTTGACCGATAGCATCATAAGGATTGTTAGGCCATTGTGCTTCTTCTTTTTTATCACAAGAAGTGAAGATAAATACTAGAGCTAAGGTTAATAATTTAATTAAGTTACTTGCTGTTAAAAAATTTAAGTTTTTCATGATATTATAATTTTAAAGTTTCAAAAGAATGTTGTTTACTGAATACACCCTTATATCGAAGAGCTCTTTAAAATCTTACCTTGAAAATTTATATTTTTTTGAATATTTATATTCGCCAAGTATACTTTACTCATTAACAGACCACAATGATGTTTTTTAAATTATTTATTTTTTTAAATCCATTCCTATTTCAAACTCCACTTCTTGCTGTGCTGGATAAATGTTCGAATAAGTTATCTCAAAGGTCAAGGTTTCTCCCTTTATACTCTGAGGGATATAAATAGCATTCGAAGAAAGTGGGTAATCCGTTTCTTCTTGTTTTAAATTTACAATTGCACCATTTGAATCTTTTACAACAATTGTATGAACCGCAAGATCTTTTGGCCATTCTGTACTATAAGTATTGTATTCTTTTTTTGATCGGTTTTGTTGAGTAAAAGAAGATTTCCTAAAAGGAATCGTTGAGTTTTTAACTTTAAGAACAAGTTGCTCTCCTGCATTATAATTTTTGGAAACCTCAACAACTTCCTTCTGACTAGGATCATACAACCATAAAGCTAGATTCACTTTACCTATAACTTTTGTTGCAGCTTTTGAAACAGGAGCATAGGTTCGAATCAATAATATCGGATCAGGAAAAGAACCATTCCAGTAAAAAATATTAGCATCCTGAACAATCTGAGGGTTATTAAAGTTTTCATCCACAGAAAAGGTTGTTCTTGCCGTTTTTACAAAATCTATTCGTTTTTCAAATTGATTCAAATGTCTTGAAATCAAGTCTTTCCCAAGATTATCTTTAAAATAAATAAGCTCACTTTTTTTACCATCAATTGAAAATACTTTACCCTTGCCTTTCTTCTGTTTAAAAGGAATAGTCGCTCTAATTCCTTGATTATACGGATTACTCTCAAGCGTATGTAGTTCCATCCGGATAGGTTTATAACTGGCTTTACCCTGCTCCACTCTTGCTCCACTATCTTTGAGTTTTCCTTCATTGACCTTAGCAAGATGAATGGTGTCTTTCCAAGGAATAGAATATTCTTCTTGATCTAATCCTTTTACAAATGAAGTTCCTTCAATAAATATCTGACCTGCGTTCTTATGAGGCAAGCCAAAAGCTATTAATTTGACTTCATGCTTATTTATCTTATCGGTAGAATGAAATCGGTCTTTTTCCCAGATCACTCCATTTTTAAGATTTACAGAAATACCCTTTTTGTACACTTTATTCTCTCTAGCTTTATCAACTTCCAGATTGAGAGAGTCAATAAATGCTGCTTGTCCAGCCAAAAGGTTTTTCCCCGTATTATCTACGATGGATTGAATAGTTACTTTAGTTAAAAACTTTTGAGCAGGCAAATTAAAAGCATACTCTGCACGTAATCCTTTATCTTCAAAACTATGGAGTGGCGATGTTAAAGAGAAACTCTGAAACCTCATTTCATCCATCTTTATACTTTTTCTTTTACCAATATTTTCTGTGCTTATTGTTTTCTCAAAAGGGATGGCTATCGTCACTTGCTCGTAAACACTTATCTCTAAATATAAATTACCTTCCTTTTCATAATTGAGAATATGACTTTCTCCTGGCTTCCATTTGTGATATTCATCAACCAGTTTATCATTAGCATCGTAGATTCGCATTGTTTCCCAAAGTATAGATTCTCCAATCGTTAATTGTCCAGTGTTTTCTTTTTCTAAGTGTTTTATACTAAGCCCTTTTCCATCACAACTCACAGAGATACGAGATCCTGCTTCCAAAGAGATTGGTTTCTTTTCTTTTTTTAATGTTTTATTTTGACAAGAAAGCAAGAGGGTTCCTTTGGTAGAAATAGTTTTCCCGATAATTTCTATTTCTGGATAGAGTGAAAACATTAAGTTGAAATCATAAGCATCTGTTTTCGCTCTAGATGGGTAAAAGAAATTCTTATCTAACCAATTATCAGTCGGTGCACCGCCTACTATTTTGCTAGTGAACAGTCCAGACTTAATGAGCTTATTTTTCCAAGCTTCTACTGAAGGAGGTGGGTAGTGAAAATTTTGATCATCTTTTACAAAATCCATCCGATGTCCATCTACAAAATCAACAAAAGTATATTCTTCAGGAAGTTTTCCTTTCAAATCAAGCAACCAACGTCCATTCTCTCTTTCGAGTAATTTTACATCTAGTGCTAGATCTAAGATTTGTATTTCTTTTTTAAATCCAGGCTTTGAGGTGTTAGCACCTTTTAAAAGTTTTTTAATCTTTGGTCCCTTCCCATTGGGTGAATCATAGATTTTTTCTTGCATACATTTTTTATCAAAAAAATTCAAGTTCCCGAAGTTCATACTAAACTTTCCTTTTCTAGCATTAGCCCAAAATTGTTTTTGTTGTTTAAAATAAGTCTTTGCTTCTGCTGCATCACATTGACAAATTTGACGAGTTCCATATTCTAAATTCCCAAAGAAAGATTCTTCTAAAAAGAATACGGAGTCAGGATTGATCCAAAGTACTTCATAGTAGTAACTTTGATCTGACATTTGATGAATAATAGGTAGTCGTCCAGTTGTATCATATTTAACATAAGTAGATTGTCCCTGCTCTGCCTTCTTGAAAAATTCGTCTAGTGATTCTGCTTTTTGACCTGAAGCGCCTGTTACAAAAAATATAGATAGGAAAATGAGTTGTAGAAATTTCATGTTTATTTTTTATTACTTAAATAGTTTACGGGTACTTCATTTTGTTAAAAAATAAGCACAAGCTTATAACTTGTGCTTATTTCATACTTGTTTTTAATACAGTTGAATTTCATACAAGCCATTATCCGTACCTGTTGTTTTTTGGATGCTGATATAAAAAGTTCCTGGTGCAAAAAACTGAATTCCTCCAGTAACATCATCTTCTGGTTCGTAAGTTAAATCTCCATTACCAGTCACGGTAACATCGCCTGCTGCTACGCCATCTTCAAAAAGACTTACTTTAAAAGTTGTGTTGTCGGATAAGTTGATAAAATTGAAAGCATAAACACCAAAGTTATTATCGACATCGGCTTGACTTACCTCAACTTTATACCAGTCTACATCATCAGCCCCAACAATATTGCAAACAATCTCTGTAACTAAAGAGATCAAGGTTGCACAACTTTTATCATCACAACCACTATCATCACAATTGATTAAATCTACTCCTGGACCTTGTGGACCATTGTCATCATCTTTACAAGACGTGAAAAATAATAATCCGATTAATGTTATTGTACTTAAGATTTTGATCGTGTTCATTTTAATTGATTTTTAATTAGTTTTTTAAATTTTGATTTTCTAATGACCAAGCTTAAAACTTGGCTTTGTATCATCCTTTTGTTTTTAATAAATACCACTTAGCTTTGAAGTATCATTTAAGGAAACGTTAATTTTCAAAAATTTCTAGACCGTAAATAAAATCATCGTACTTATTTTCAATAAGTGTACTTTCATTGAGGTTTATTTCGATCAAAAAGCTTTCAATAACATCCGCATCCAACTCTACTAATTCGGAAATGTAATAAGTATTATCACATTGAGCAAAAGTAGTTGAATAAACCTCAAAATATATCTCTTCATCATTATCAATTCCAAGATTATTTTTAATATCAAAAATAGTATTGACGGAATAAGTCCCATCTGTTGAGATACTTACTAATTCTGAAATTTTATCCGAACTATTCAAACGACCTTTGATTGCGAGGACTTCATTGGAATCTTCTTTATATTCTAAACCATAATAGACAATCTGGTTATTATCCGTATAGCTATTATCAACATCAACTTCTGTGACAGACAAAGTTGCAGGATCAAAAACCAGAAGATTAGTTGCTGATGAAAAATATATTAAGTCAGTTCGATTAGAGGTCGAAGACATCGCTTCGTTTACCAAAGGACTATTGACCATTATATTATTCGATACAAGTGGTGTAGAAATCCCAGTAGCTTGATCGATTTGAAGAATCGTATATTGAGCCATTGGCGGATCATTAACTACATTGATCGCGTATAGATCATCTCCGAGAAAAACAGGTGCAGCAAATGGTGGTTCTTGCGGTAAAAATGTCGAATTAAAAACAGCCGTTTCTGCCAAGTATAATGGGTTTGGTGTTCCTTGATTATACTGATAAGCAAAAGTGTAAACCTGATTTAATGGATCGAATGCGGAGAAGCTAGTATTAAACTCATCGGCTGATAAAAAACCATTGGACTTTTCTTCTATATTAGAAAAACTAAAAGCCGATCCGGGAGTCTTAATTGCACTGTCAAAAAACCAACCGTTGATATCTCCTCCAAACTCAACGTCGAGACGAGAGGCAAAAAGTATCCCTTCACAATCATTAAATTGTTCGCCAACACAATTACAATTCTCATCGACCACATCATTATTTGTATCTGGATTTCCGTCATCACAAGGATCACCAATATTCAAACTTAAACCTGGACAATCGAAAATACTTTCGCCAATACATTCACAGTTGTCGGTGACGGTATCATTAATTGTGGTATCGTCATTATCCGTACAATCATCTCCGATATTGAGCAAGAGATCGGGGCAATCAAATTCAGTTTGACCTCCGATACATTCGCAATTACCATTGACGACATCATCTACAGTATTCGGATTTCCATCATCACATGAATCACCAATGTTCGCCATAAGGTCAGGGCATTCAAAACGTGAATCATCTAACTCAATGGTTTCGCAATCTTTACAGCCTGAGAAAATAATCAGACTAAAGCTGAATAAAAAAAGTATCTTTTTCATTTTAATTGTTTTTTAATTTTTAAAAAATATCACATCGTCATCTGTACATCTCCATATTCAAATGTTTCTGTTCGCCAACAGCCTTTCCATTTTTTACACCACAATCGAACTTTTTTCCTTCGAGGAAAGAGGTAAGCATATTCTTCACATTCGCATTTAGGATTGAAAGTAGTTCGGTAGGTCATTCTAGAAGACTCTTTGGTACAGTTCTTTAAGGTAAGTCGCCAAACATAAGAGTCTGCTTTATCACTTTTTAAAGAAACTCCACTTTGATTAGTCCCATCCCAAGCGATTGCCCAATTATCAAAACCATTACATTCTGTACTTTTTCCGGTGATCACTTTTAGAGGATTCCCCTGTCCTCCTCCCGTATTCCATCGGTGCCAAATTTCTAATTTATATTCAGAAGCATTATAACAATTAGGCGTTCCTTCTGCCCATTTACCTGGAGACAAATCCATGATGTAGAACTTCTCTTTATAAGGTCGAACTAGGTCAGGATGAAATCGAGAATTAAAAGAAAGCAAAGGAAAATCTCCACTCATTATATCATTAACCGTAATAGACTGACTAACTGAATTGCCTCCAATTATAGCGGTCACGGTGTAGGTTCCATTTTTATTAACAACTATAGAATTTGTATTCGCACCAGTATTCCATGAAAATGCACTTGCACCATTAGCTGTCGCTGTCAATCTTCGACTACAACAACCTTCTTGTTCTGCTTTGATATTGATTTGACTAGTTCCAGGGGTTGTTCCACCGTCTGTACCTAAGCTTACATTCGAACAAGTATTAATAGAACAAACATTACAGTTTGCATCTTTCCAAGATATTTCAGTACATAATTTTACAGAAGTGACACAACAAGGTATCTCAGAAGCAGGAGGTAAAATATAAGAAACGTTAAATCGATCTCCATTTTTCAGCATTGCTCCATTAGGGTTTGACCAAATTATTTCCCGCCAGTTTTCATTATGAGGAACTGGATTTGGTGGCGTATTGGATTGATAACTTAATTGTTCTAAGTTTAAATTATTGGGGCTCGTACCAATGACATTTGTATTAGAAAAAATAGATCCCCACAAAGCAGGATTCTCTTTACAATCTGCACAAGATTCATAATTATATTCGAAGTCAATATCTGTAACCACTACTCTTAATTCTGTAACAGGAATTACCGCATCTTTATGGATAACAAAATCTTCTGATGCGATACTAACGCTTTGTCCGTAGCTCACAACTTGTTGAACAGGTAGAGGATCTGGTGTACCTGTGGCATTCCAAATATCAAGAGAATCCTGACAGCAAATTGGAGGCGGTGGAGGGGGCGGTGGAGCAACTTGAAGGCAAAAATTATCAAAATTGACATACATTCTAGTATTCGTTGTGACTACCGCATCATCACTTGTAACCATGATATGTGAAATTCCTCCAGCTGGAAGTATACTAGAATTAAAAGTAACTGATTGTGATGACCAATTCTGCGTAAGTGTCAATGGTGCGGTAACAGTCCCTAGAAAAACCACCTGCACTGCAGGGTTCGGTACCCAAAGATTAAGGTTCGAAGGAGTGTAAAGTGCTGTTGGTGGAGCTGCTAAAACATTGCCTGTATTCAATACGCCATAAACACCTATTCTTACTGCTTCTGTCGGAGCAGTTGTATTGAACATTCCTTTTGCAATATCAAAGTTAAACGTATAGTTTGTTGTCCCTTGAGGGATAGGTGTATTCAACATATTATACATTCCTTCTCGATGAGTCGCATTAGTTGTACGACTTATTGTATTTTGAATCCACATCCCTGCGTATACTCCGGTATTAGGAGCAGGAGGTGTATTAAACCACGTACCAGGTGCATGTACCGTTCCTCCACAAGCTAAGTCTGCAAGGCTTCCATTTTGACCAGTCCACAATGCTTGCCAACCTGTCGAAAGGTTGATATCATTATCTGGTCTACCAGAAGGATTACCCGTTACATTTTCGAAATCTCCATTTTGAAAAAAATTGCCTGGACAAAAATTTGGATTCGGTTGTCCACACCATTGTCCCAACAAAATATTGGTACTCAAAAACAAGAGTGCTATGATTATTTTTATTGCTTTCATTTTATTCTATTGTTGATTCGTTGAGGAATTAAGTTGAAACTCATCACAAAATTCATAAGTACAGATTTTACAGTCTGCGTCTTTCCATTGTATCTCTTGACAGAGTGTCACTTTTGTTGCACAGCAAGGAATTTCAGATGTGGGAGGAAGATGATATTTCACATCAAAGACATTTCCATTTTGGAGCATTACTCCATTTGAATTTTCCCAGATAATTTCTCTTAGGTTTTCTTTTTGAAGTATAAAATTTGAAGATGCATACCCTGGGCTTTGCAATTGCAAAACAGGATTTGGACCAAAAGTATTTGTTGTAGAATTTATGGTTCCCCACAACGCTGGATTATTTATACATTTTGAACAAGTCTCATAATTATATTCATAAAAAATATCCGTCAAGACTAACTTCATTTCAACAATCGGCTTATTGACATTATTATCAATTTTAAAACTTTGTGTAGTCGTCGAAACTGGATGGCCACTGATCACTTCATTTTGAATATAGGTAATCCCTGATCTCGTAAAATCTATTGGAGTCTTACAACAATCCTCTACCGTTAGAAAATATTCTTTTTGAAAAGTACACCCAGACGGGGTTGTAATCGTACAGGTAATTTTATTTTGATTCCATATAAGCACATCTACTTGTTGAAGGCCAACACCACTTTGACCATTTGACCAGTCGTAAGTATAGGATGCATCTCCAGGGATTTGAAATCTAATGGTTTCCATCTCACAAAACTCTGTGGCGTTTGTAAAAATATCTCCAATATCACCTAGCGTACTCAAGCTTCCTTTTTTTATAAAAACGCCTGAATCTTTGAAAGAGTCCATCAGATTAGCAATACTAATTCTTAGGGTATATTCTTCTCCACATTGTAGGTCATTATAAGAAGCAGCAAGTACTGTTGTCAAACCATCGTAAACTAACTGTGCATTATTTTCATTCAGTACATTCCCTGGAGTATTTGAAAAAGGATTATCCCGATAATATTCATTATTTAAATTAAAATCATTTGGACAAGGACACTGTGCAGGGAAGTAACCTGGACCACCATTTATAGTATTCATCGAAACTGGTAAATTTCCATTTGGCGTCCGAGCTATATTGATGGCACTATTGCTATAAGGTCCAACAATCCCTGGGCCATTCAACAACATTAGCATTGCATCATTGTAAGGACAGCAAACTTCTTCGGGATACTCATCAGACGCAAAAACATAATCTAAGGAGAAGCTTTTTTCAAAAGGAATAAATTTAATTTCTAATGTTGCAGCATCCTTTGTACTTCCTATACTTGTATTCACAGCCTGTGCAATATCCGCATTTGTTCGGTTGCTATTAACTGGCATATATTGACTGATATTGCTATTATTATATTGTTCAATTAACTTAATATCACCAGTCGTTAAACCTACTCCATCTATAAACCCAAGCTTTGAGCCATCCCAGAATTTACCTAATTGCCGATTATCACCAATAAAAGATGCTGATACCACTTGTACTCCATTACCCATAATTATACTAGCAGCAGCATTTGCACTAATGTGCTGAGCATTGGGAATTTGGGCTGATAAACTATTTAGGCTTAACAATAGAAAGAGAACCGTTATTAATTTTATCTTTTTCATCATTCTTATTTTTAATTAGAGATAACTCCTCCTGATCCTTGCTGATTACCAAGACCTCCTGGTCCCGTTCCAATACCTCCAGACCCAGTTGTTGTCGATCCATCATATTCGTAGCAGCTTAAGAAGTCACAGGTTTTACAATTGATATCTGTAAAAGTGTAGCGAACACAAACTTTGAATTTATTATTGCAACAATCGAGGCTAGTCTGCTTTGGCAAGTTGATTGGTAAGACAAAATTTCTAGCTAAGGCGAAGTTCTCCCCGACGGTCGGATTATTTACTTTCCAGATTGCCTGATTACTGAACTCATCATTATTATCATCCTTTCCTTTAAAAGCATTAGGTTGATTTTGCCATAAACCAGAGGTTCCAAATAGTCGAGGTTTCAATGTTCTAAAAGAGAAGAGTCCCATGTGATTTTCTTGTTTTGTACAAGTATAGCATAGCGTATCATTGACCTCATGTTGAATGTAAACGATCTCCGCTTTCACCTCCATAATTGGACTAGACCCGAGGATTTGTAATCTTTCGTAAATTTGAAAATTCACGGGATGTCCTTGGTTAGATAAAGTAGGGATATGTACCAAAGATGAATTCCCTTGAACAAATTGCCAGCTATCACATTCATCGCAAATGCAAGAAGGTAAAGTGTCTTGGTCTGATACGGTAGAGACCCCTCCATTCATTGTACCATTGGCGGTACTAGAGAGATTTACGGTCCCAAAGGGTACGGAGAAATCAATACACCAAGTCTGTGTTCCTCCGGGTGGAATTTGGTATGGCCCAAAAGGGCTAAATGATGGAGAACCACAAGAACGGAATGAGGTAGCGGAGACAACTGTTCCACCAGGGTTTAAGGTCAAGTTGTTGACTTGCCAAGGACCAATACTTTGTGCATCATTCCGCAGGGTAACTTTGGCAGTATATCTTACATTTCCATTTCCATCATAAGCAGGATCTTCACATACAATATCAAATACATCAATGTATGATCCGCCACCATCACGAATAACAAAAATTCTATCTTCACTTATTTTAGACGGACAGTCTTTATAAACTGTAGTAATTTTCCAAGAATAGAAATCTTCTTCTCCTGTTCCTTTTCTATAAATTTTTTCTAGCTCATTACTGTGCTTCAATTGATTTCCTGAAAGCTTTTTATTATAGACTGATCGACCTCCTTTGGAAAGATCAAAAAGGTAATGCTTTACTCGACTATCATAATTGGTCCATTGAAAATCAGGACGTCTTTCTGATTCGAGTGCATAGGATTCGTTGGTGTTAGGTGCTTGTAACATGGTAGGGAAACATTCTCCTAATCTTTCTGTTGGTTTTTCATCCTTTCCACCATTCGTTTTTTTAGAAAGATTGATATTGATTCCTGCCCCAACATTAAGAAGGTGATAAGCATTACAATTTAATTGCAATAATCTTCCGTTGCTTAGTTCTTCTTCCGTAACACCATTTCCAGAGAGATTGACTTCTCGATAAGTTGTTGAATTTCCAGATCCAAAAAGTTGGTTGGTATTAATCCCAGAGAATAGATGAAAGCCAATTTTATCAGTAATTGAAAAATTCAGTTTTGCATCTAGACCAGAGAATAGGTTGGTTCCGTTAAGGCCGTCAACTTGATTATCGGCATAGAGGATATAATTCTCTGAGCCAATATTATAGGATAGTTCTCGATCAGGGCTATCAATAAAACCTAACCCGATTTTTGGAAAAATTTCTACATTCAGTTTTCCTTTTCCGATCTTGAAAACGGGACCTAAAAAAATAAAATTACTATTCCAGTCTTGTCTTGAGGAATTAAAGGAAGTTGAAAACTCATTAAATTGATTAAGAAAGTCTTGATTGGTTTCGTACTTATTGATATTCACTTGTAAGCCAAGCCCGATTTTTCCCGGCACATAGTTTAGCTGACCAATAACGTTATTTAGTCCTAGTTCTTTCTTAGTCAACTCATGAAGTGGCGATGAATTACCAGCGGAAATACCTAAGCTGAATTGAGCATTTAAATCTCCACTTAGGAAACTCCAAAAGAGTATCGTAAATAAAAATAATATTCTTGTTTGACGTATCATTGCATTTGATTTTTTAGTATTTAAAATTGCGCTGTCTAAGAATTAATTCCGGTATCAAATCGTTTTATAACCAGAGAAAGAATTAATGTATTGTTAATATTTTGGGCTGTAGTGTTTATTTGTTTCTAGGCATAGAAACCCTAGTCTACCAAGTGGTAGTTTATGGTCAAAAATTATTTTCTATTGAAATTTAGTTTACACCTCTTTATTGTTTCCTCTAACTGCTTTTATTAATTTGAAAGCTTTTCCAAAAGTCATTTTTATAGAACCTCTGTTATCGTATTCTTCTTTAACGTTCACATCTCTGATGTCAAGCATTGTTTCGATCTCTCTTTCTAAAAAGTAAACCTGATCGGCTTCTAAAAAACCTCCGAGAAGACTTACTTCACCAGCTCCGTTTTTTAGGATACCATGCAAAGCGTATCGAACAACGGTACTATCGTCATTTTTGGTCACTATTTTTTTGGTATAAAATTGAGTAAAATCTAATAGTGGAAATATTTTATCTTTCAAAAAGAAACCAGGGATCGAATGGGTAATTTTCAATTCTTTTGGACTGACATAAATGAGTCTCTTTCTAAAAACCTTGACTACTTGAGACATCCCAATTATTCCAAATACCGCAAGAGGGATCAAGTGCCATCCAATTGACAGCAATTGGGGAATCTGAAAAAACTGAAATCCTACAACACCTATGAAAAACAATCCAAATAAAATACTCATCCATGATCGTTGAAATACAGAATCAATCGTAATCACTTTAGAATTAATACTATTTTCAATTTGCATTCCTTTAGGTACTTGCGTCACTTGTTTATAAGATCGATCATTGAGGTTTACAATATGTCCTTCAAGATGATAATGTGTACCACATGCACTACACTTAATAATTGCTTCTTTGAAAAATTCGGGTGATTTTGTATTTGCTTTATTATTACAATTTGGGCAACGGAGATTCATAATATTGTATTTAGGTTTAAGCAATTTTATTTTTTCGAATCACTTCCATCTTTAAATCTACAGGTAAGGTCTCTACATAAACCGCATTCTTAGGATTATCCCCATCTACTAAGAGTAAATACTTTTTAATATTTTTGGAAGGGCTTATAATCTTTTCTTCGCAGGTATATTGCTGACCATATAACTCGTAACCTAATTTAATTTTAACTAAAGGCTGATTATTTATTTTGGTACTTGTAGTATTAGATTCTAACAATTCCCCTTCAACACAAACCCCATTTTCTATGGCATTAACTACCCTTGGAAATGCTTTGATCGCTGGCCATAGTAAGAGTAAACCAATCACAGGAAAAATAAGTAAGATTAGTATTTCAGGGCTTTCTAGAAAAACGGCTGGCTTTTGAACACCTATTAACAAGATCATAAATAAACCTGTGAGGAGTGCAAGAAAACCCATCTTAGCCAAGGGGATATTTTGAAAAATTCTTAATTTTTCGGAAGTAGTTAAATTTCTATTGAGTTTCATTTTGGTTTGCTTTGTCTGTGAGTAATGGTTTATTATTTATATCCTATGGCACTGTCATTGTAATAGGTTTTTGGATTAAGATTTTGTTAATTTTATTTTTATACTTTTCAAAAAACGGCATAGTTTACCTAGTGCCTTTTAGGACATTTGGAGTATACTATTTTGTAGTTATTCTTAAATTTAAGTAAGCTCTGAAGGAAAGTTAAAGTTTGTCTAGTCTTTGTATAGAAAACATTCACTCTTACTTTTATGTGATTTGATCGTATGCAAAACTTTGGATACTCAAGTTAAATATTTATACTCATATTTATTTTTTAAACTGATCTTCGGCCATTCTAAAAAGACTAACGGTAGACCATCCATTTATTTAAATATATTGATTCTTTCGCATCAGTTCTTTTTTCACATCGAATGGCAAGGTTTCAAAATATACTGCATTACTAGGATCATCCGCATCGACCATAATCAAGTGTTTTTCCAAATGACTAACGGGTATTGTCATCTCCTCGACGAGTGTATATTTTTCACCGTATAATTCATAACTGATTCGGATCTCTTTTAATGGTTTTTTATTTACCCTTATATTCGTACTAGCAATTCTAATGATTTCGCCTTCAATACAAACACCATTTTCTAAAGCATAAATGATACGTGGGAGTTCTCGGAAGTTTTTATACATCAGATAAAAACCTATGACTGGAAAGACTAACAGAAGGAAGAGTAATATTATATTTCCGTTTTGATATTTTAAGTCAATTTTCGAAATTACTGCAAGGCTAAGTATTAAGCTAAATAAAAAAACAAAAACACTCTGTTCTGCTCCAGAACGATTGAAGAAGAGTATAATCTTTTGTTTGATACTTAAACGTGCATTGAGCTTCATCTGCAATCATTTTACTTTTATTAGTATATCGTTGAAGCTTTGGAAATCTTACCTTTCTTTTCTAATTCTTTTACAAGTTTAGGCATTTTTAGTATTAAGTCTTAAGACATTTTTAGTATTTTGTAATCGACTAAAACTACAAAATAAAACACAATCAACTAATTATCAGATATTTACAATAATATTTTGAAATCGACAAAATGAAAAAAAATGCAACACAGTAAGCTAATTTTACTTCTCTATGCACTCAAAACCGAAGAACATAAGTCTTTTGGCACTTTTTTACAATCCACTTTTTTTACAAAAAGTGAAGACGTAATTAGATTGTGGAAATTGCTTTTAGAACTGAAGAAAAAATCTAAATTAAATCGATCAAATAAGGAAGTCATTTTTAAAGATCTATTTCCTAAAAATGAATATAGTGATGTAAAACTTAGGAATCTATTTCGAAAGCTTACAAAAATCATGGAGGAGTTTTTGATTTTCCAAGAACATCAAAACCAGCCAACGGATCGGGAAATACTACTCAACAAGATATACCGTCGTCGTAATGTCTTTTCGCTTTTTGAAAAAAGTGGAACTAAAATTTCTAAAGAACTAGAAGAAAAACCAGAACGAGGTAGTCATTACTTTTTAGAAAACTACCAATGGAGGAAAGAGCATTATTTTCATCCGAATACGGAGAAAAATTCGACTTCTGTTTTACAACTACAAGATACCTTTCGACATTTACACCATTTTTATTCGATTGAAAAATTGCACATAGAGGTGGAGTTGCGAAATCAGGAACGGATTTATGCTCAACAATATGATGGAGGGTTTTTCGATACTAATATTGGTCATTTTGCAGCTCCTACTCTTTTGAAAAAAGTGTCGAAATTGATTTCGACTCAGGACATTAAAATCTATCAAGAGGTGAAGACATTGTTTTATGAAAAATTAGAAGAATTGAGTGAGGGAGATCGGAATATTATTTATCCAGCTTTATTAAACTTTGTAATTAAGCAATCATCAAGAGAAGAACAAAAATTTGCAGAAGAAGCTTTTAAACTTTATCAATTAGGCATTTCTCAAAATATATTACCAGTAAACGGATATATTTCAGGTTCGACTTTTTTCAATACTTCTGTACTTGGCTCAAGGTTAAAGAAATTTGAGTGGGTTAAAATTTTCATCCAAAAATATCAAAACTTAATAGATCAATCTCATGGTAAAGACTATGTAGTTTTATCAAAAGCTTATTGGAATTTCCATCAAAATCAATTTAGTGAAACATTAAATCTTTTGAATGATTACGAATTCAATTATCCTCTTTTAAATATCAATGCAAAATCTCTAAACTGCCGAACTTATTTTGAAATATCCAAAAAAGATTTCACCTATAACGAGCTTATAATAAACGTTCTATTATCTTTTAAAAAATTCTTACACAGAGAAAATAGAGTGTCGGATGCTAAAAAAGAAAACTACTTCAATTTTATTTTTATTTTAAATAGAATTTTAAAATACTCAAGTGATCCAAATAGGAAAAGATCAGAAAAAAATTCAATTATTAAATATATAAAAAACAACATGAATGTTATTAGTAGAAAATGGTTACTTCAAAAAATTAGCCAAGAAGTTAATTAAACTTCTTGGCTATAAATAACGGACAGTATTACATATCTACTAAATCCTCAATGATAATATTAGAACTCCCATCCGCAAACTTCGCCTTCACAGCAATCATATACGTTCCCGAGGGAATGGCCCCTAAAGAAACAGTCGTCCCATTAGTCTCAAATTGAAACTTTTGATTGGTCACTACATTTTCAAGATCTACGGTATAACTAACGGCTCCGAAGGCTGCATTCCAGGTATACGATCCAGAAGTATTCATTAATAAATTTTGTTCAATTACGACGTTTTGTTTTTGCACATTAGCAAAAGAAGGAATCGTCAATCCAGAAAAAAGCATACACATAGCAAGCATTGAAATTTTTAAATTCGTTTTCATAATAACATAGGTTTTAGAGGGCTCTACAGGGTAGAACCAATGACTCGGGGTACCGCCTTGTCATTTCTGGGTTAAATAATGTATAGCAGAATTGCTATTAATTTATACCTATATATCGGATTGGATAACTGAATCTTACTACTTGTTTTGTCAAGGGAATCTTAAGATTTGTTAAGGCATGTTAAGAATATGTTGGGAACTTAGAGACACGAGAAAAGGAATGTAAAAAATGATCGAACAAAAAAAAGGAGCTTACTCACAATCGAGTAAACTCCTTAAAGTAAAACATTTAAAAGCTATGAATATCTAAAAATATATTCTGGATATTTTAGTTTGGATAGTCATTTAAAGTACAAGGGTCGACACATTCGTAACAATCAAAAACTTCGACATCACCAATGGTTCCTTTCGGTCCCGTTCCGCTAATTCCATCAAAATCAATAAACAAATCAGTATCCTGGTTTGCATTAGGAGCAATGGTACTTGCAGAGTTATTACCGTTATAATTAATTCCTTGCATTCCATAAACCAGACTTACAGCACCGCTTCTTGCAGCCATGTAATTTCCTGTTGCCCAGAAAAACTCATCACATTCTGCACTCACATTATCGTCTTGTTCTGTGTAAGCAAAATCTACTCCTCCTGCCGCATTTTCACCATCTAAGCCTGCATTGGCTCCGACAAAATATTGAGTATTAAAATTCCAGGAAGTTCCTGCCAATGAATAGCTCATCACTTTAGCTTCGTGTGGATGGCCATGTTCTGCAACTAACATCTCTTGTCCATTACTTGAAAAGGCCAAATCAGAAACGATTAATTGACGCCCTGGGAGACTGGGGATTTCAACAACTTCTGATCCAGCAATTGGAAAAGCTCCTCCGACCAAAGTAACAGAATAAATCATTCTTCCTCCCATCGCTGATACACGTGGAAAATAAATTTTCACTGCGCCATTTTCATAATTGACGCCAATCCCCCAAATTCGCTCCTCCTGACTAACAATACCTAAAGCTCCTGTATCTCCAATCCACGGATCAAAGGCTTCTAATACAGCTCCTGTGGTCGTAGACATTCTATAGATTTTACCATCTTCAAGATTTGTTGCAAATAATTGATCATTCCATTTATCGTAAGCAACATTTCCTATTCCGTTTAAAGGGTCATTTGCATTTGGAAGTGGAGCACCTAATGGTACCGCAGTAAAAGCAGGTGGAACACATTTAAAAATCTGCCCTGCAGAATATGGACGTGAAACATTATTACTAGTAGGTATTCCTAAATATCCATCGCTATAAAAATAGATATCTGAAGAAGCTAAATAGATACTTTGATCTTTATCAATTGCGGTTACGAATACTTGACCGATTTGATTTAATTTCCAATTGCTTGGATGAATCGCTGTTGCAGGAGATGCCTGTGTCCCCCAGTCAGATCCTTTTATTGCTTGTGAATTATATCTGGTGTCAAAGATTGCAGCGACATCTCCACTACCACTTTCGGTATAACAGGTAGCGACAGACCATCCACAAAATTCAGAATTAGGTATAAATGTTCCACAAGGTTCTAAGACAGGATCTTCGCATTTTTTACAGGCTGCAAAACTTAAAACAGCCAATAGGATCGGGATTAAAAATTTTATCTTTTTCATCTTAATTATTTTTTTTTTGGTTTAGAGATTATGCTCTAAAAAGAACACAACCTCTTTAATATTTTTAAAAAAAACTTAACTCTTCTTCTTAGTTACAAATCAATTTAGCTTCCGTTCGTCGATTGATACGATGCTCTGATTCGCTACAATTAGCACCATCTGCACATCGATTAAGCAATCTAGTTTCACCATAGCCTTGAGCAATAATCCTGTTGCTTCTGACACCATTCGCTACGATATAATCAACGGCAGACTGTGCACGTTTTTGACTAAGCGTTAGATTGTACTGGTTTGTTCCTCTACTATCTGTATGAGAAGACAGTTCTATTCTAGCACCTGGATGGTCTTGCATGTAACGAACTAATCTGTCTAATTCGAATTTTGCATTGACCGTTAAAAACCATTTGTCATATTCGTACTTGACATCAAGGACAGTTCCTTTTCCACAATCAAAATCATCTACTCCTAATTCTAAATCAACAAACAATGTTGTACTTCTTGTCAGGCCAATCGTAGACGCTCTTTCTATGTCAGAAAGTTTATGTTCTTTGACACCAACTACATTATAACTTGAGTTTTTATTAAGTCTAAAAAGGAACTCCCCTTTTCCATCAGAATTATCTTGCTTTACATTTCCATCTTGATCATTCGTCAAACTTACCACTACGTTGGGTTCAGGGTTTCGTGTTCCTTTATTGATTACTTGACCTTTTAAAATAAATCGAAGATCAGTGTACCGTACTTCTTTTTGGATCACAGCATCTGGTAAAAACTCTCCATCAAGGATCGTTGCAATGGTTGTTTCAATACCATAAACATTTCCAATAGCGGTATAATTACCATGAGGGATTTCTCCAAAATCTACTACCCCAAAAGTATTCGTAGTCCCTGTTGCAATAATATTTCCTTGCATGTCTTTAATTGCAACATCTGAGTTTGGAATCACTTTTTGAGATGCTTCATCTCTAACGGTTACGACTACCTTATGTCCATCATCCGGACAACCACAAGTAACACAAGCCGTAGGGTTCAATTTTCCAAAAGTATAACTCAAACCTACATTAACTCCTATCGAAGACAAATCCATGCAGGTTGGTTTATCCGGATCATTACGCACAATATTTGGAGGGTTCGAGGTCACGGTATATGGATTTGGTGTTTGATCAAAAACACCTTCGCCATGAGCAATTAAATACGGTCCACTTCCATCGGTATCTAGCATATTATCAAAGTGTACCCCGAAATGTCTGAGGTAATATGTACCAAGCGTGAGCCGAAGGTTTTTAGTAATATTGTAATTAAAATCCAGGTCAAGTTTCGCTGCAAGAACTTGATCATCAAATCCAGTATTGAACAAATGGGTATCCATTCCCCCTCCAGGAGTTGCACTTTCAACGAAAGCATCACCACCCTTTATCCAAGAGTAACCAGCCATCGGAGCGACCAACATTGAGAACTTAGAATTGCCTACGGAGTAGGTTGGGCCTAGGCCAATAAAATGTCTCTGAATATCAATTTTATCTTTTGTTGTAGTAAAAGGAATTCCACTATAAAAAACCTGATCTGGAATTAAGATATCGGATCTCGTTTTGATATTTGCGTAATCAAACCGAACACCTACTGAATTTAAAAATCGATAATCCAGATGCGCTCCAATGTATCGATCACCTTTGTATTTTAATTCTGTAAAAGGTGTGTTGAATAAAGGCTGATCGTAACCTAGTTTTGCTCCTACACTTAGTTGTGCATCAGAAGCAACAGGAGACAACATTAATAAAAAGAGTACACAAAATAAAATACTTTTTGTCAAGCTGGCTTCCGTAAACCTAAGTTGACTGAGGATAAATTTTAGATCCTTTTTTTTACTTAGCGTTTTCATTGTAATAAATTTTAGGTTAAAAAATAAGTTTGTTTTACTTCACCGATTCATCGGTACTACTTCGTTTTGATTGTATAAGTGTTTTAACTTTACACCTACCTATCGCAAGCCTTTTCAAAACCTTACTTACCACTTTGTTAAAATATCCTTAAAGAATTTTTATCTTTCGAGTATTATGGAAAGACATCAGGACCACCGCTACATCGAAGCCTTAAGAAAAGGTGATAATCTATTATTGGAAGAGCTTTACGAAAACTATTCGAAGACCGTGACACGTTGGGTTATGAATAACAGTGGCAATATGGCTGATGCCAGAGATGTGTTTCAGGACGCAATTATTGCATTATATAATAAGGCTTGTGATCCCAGTTATCTCTTAACTTGTCCTATCGGTGGATTACTGGTTCAAATTTGTAAAAACAAATGGATTGATCAGATTCGAAAAAAAAGTAAGGATACGGAGGTAAGAAATGTAGAAAAGGAACGATATACGGATGAACAAGGAACTGTTTCCCAGTTGGAAATCATCGAAGAGGAGGAAATTCGGCAGTCTAAATTAGATAAGGCTTTTGCTCAGTTAAGTGATCTTTGTCAACAACTTTTAAAACTTTATGCGAAAGGTTTGAAGACGGAGGCAATACGTGTCCAGCTTAATATGGAGAATACGAATACGCTTTATCGACGGAAAAATGCTTGTACGGAACGGTGGAAGGGGCTTTATGAGGGGGGGATTTCGACGGTGTCGAAATAGTGAGGGGTTTCTTCTTCGGAAAAATAGTAAAAGGATTTCCTTTGGAAATAGGGTTTGGATTTCCTTCGGAAATAGTAGGGGTCGACTTCGTCGACAGTGGGGGGATTTTGATGGTGTTGGATATAGTAGGCTTTAAAATGATATTTGACTTTAATTTAAATAAAGAGAGATGGAGAACATTGACAAATTGATTGAAGATTATTTATTGGGTAAGTTGTCGGATGCGGAGCGATCGAATTTTGATCTTCGTGTCCAGTCTGATCCTGCTTTTGCGGAAGCTTTTCAGTTACAAAAAAGTATGAATGCTTTTTTGGTAAAGGAAAACAACAAAGAGCAATTGATACCTCAATTGGACGCTCTTGGGAAGAAGCATTTTAATAACTCGGATGATGGTTCTTCGGAAGCACCAAAGGAAGCAAAGGTTGTCGGTTTTAATCGTCGTCGATTGTTTACCGGATTAGCGATTGCTGCTTCTCTGGCTTTTCTACTTTTTGCGATTAGTAATTATTTTCAAAAGCCATTGTACGATCAATATGCTTATCATGAGCCAATCAATCTAATTGAAAAAAGCGAAAATAATCCTAAAGCAGTTGCTGCTCAAAACTTTTTTAATAAAAAGGATTATGAGAAAGCTGCTCAGAGTCTGACGGAATATCTTCGAGAAGTTCCTACGGATACGAAAGCTATTTTAGCTCGTGGAATTTGTGCTTTGGAGTTGGATCAATTGGAACAGGCTATTGAAATTTTTACGCCAATCCATAATGGGCAAACCGCTTTGAAAGCGACTGGCACCTGGTACTTAGCAATGACTTATTTCAAAAAAGGAAACCTTGATTTGACGAAAGAGTATTTAGCCTTGATACCTGAGTCAGAAGGAGGCTTGTATAAAAAAGCACAAAAGTTACTGAAGGAGTTGGGGGATTAAGCCCCTAAACAGTTAATGCCTTCTATTTATTTTTCGATAACCTTCCGAATCTGCTTTTTAGTCTCTGCAGGGAAGTCGGAATCTAAAACCCATTTAGCATAGGATACAGTCTCCGAAACTAATTCTCCTCGATGCTTTCCAAATCGCCAGTAGATTCCACCGTCTTTTTGAAAAAGTTTTCCAGCATAATCAACACGTTTATTATCTCCTTGACAGAATTCATCAATCTCATTTGCACCCTTTGGAAGTTCTTCATTTCTTTCCAACTGCTTTTGAAAAATAGCTAGGGTCGCCCTAACATCTGCCAAAGCATCGTGAGCATCTTCCAACTCTTTACCAATATATCTTTTATAAGTATTTCCTAAAGTATGACTATTGACGATACGTTCTATTTTCAAGACATCAACAAAACTGGTACCTTCTTCTGGAAACTCCACTCCTGCTCTGCTAAACTCTTCGATCAACATCGGTACATCAAAATTATCTGAGTTGTAGCCTGCCAAATCACAACCCGATAACCATCCAGCAAAGCTTTTAGCAATCTGAACAAATTTTGGTTTGTCTTTGACATCTTCATTCGAAATACCATGAACCATAGTCGCTCCCTCAGGTATTGGAATCGTCGGATTGATTAATACGTTTTTCACTTCTTCAGAACCGTCAGCCAAAAGCTTGATTGCTCCGATCTGTACGATCCGATCTTTCGAAGTGCTAACTCCAGTTGTTTCTAAATCAAAAAAGACAATAGGCTTGGATTGTGACATCTGTTTTTTTTGCGAAGGTAGGAAAATTGAAGGGGGATTTAAAGTGTGGGAGAAAGTTAAAAAGGTGCTAGCTATTGGCTAGTTATTTTTAAAATCAAAAATCGCTGTTCTTTGTTCTGAGATCAATTTGATTTAAGAACAAGGAACAACGATTAACGATGTTTGTCGATGTACAACAATCCCCTATCGATCCTGTGCATGGATGGCTGCTATACCAACCATATCTACAATTTTACGAACGTCTGCTCCTAACTGCAAAACGTGAATTGGCTTGTTTAATCCCAAAAGAACGGGGCCGATCACATCAACATCAGAGATACTTCCGATTAGGTTGTAAGCAATATTTGCAGAAGAAAGATTTGGGAATATTAAAGTATTCGCTCGATGACCATTGAGTTTTGAAAATGGATAAAACTGCTTTAGGATCTCTGGCTTTAATGCCATGTGAGCCTGCATCTCTCCATCGACAATCCAGTCAGGATGTCTGTCATGAAGAATTGCTGTTGCATTCCGCATCAAGGTCGCTGACTCTCCATTTTTGACAGTTCCAAAATTAGAATATGTTACTAATGCGATTTTTGGTTCGATGTTGAATCTTCGAACTTCCGCAGCTACTAACTCTGTAACATCTGCAATATCTTCTGAAGTAAGGTGATGATTTATTGTGGTATCCGCTAAAAATAAAGGCCCTGATTTAGTCATCAGGATATGCATACCAGCTACTTTCCTAACTCCTTCTTTAGCACCGACCACTCGCAGAGCTGGACGTACAGTATCAGGGAATCGCTTAGCCAAACCTCCAATCATTGCATCCGCATCTCCACTCTCCACCATGAGTGCTCCGTAGTAACTTCTTGAACGAACCGTATCCAAAGCTTCCTGATAAGTAAAGCCTTTTCGTTTTTGTTTTTCAAATAATAAGTCCGCATAACTTAGGATTCTTTTTTCCTCCGTTTCGTTTGCTTCATTTTTCGGATCAATAATTAAAACATTAGGAAGTTCGATGTTATATTCGGTCAACATTTGTTGAATCAACTCCTGATTTCCTAGTAGAATTGGTTTAGCAATTTTCTCTTCGACAACTACTTTTACAGCTTTAAGTACCGAAGCATTTTCCGCATCTGCAAAAACTATTTTTTTAATATCCTGCTTTGCTTTAGTCTCTATAATTTTAGAAAGCGTATTAGAACTTCCTAAACGGATTTCTAATTCCGCTTCATAAGCTCCCCAGTCTTTGATTGGTTCCTGAGCGACACCAGAATCCATAGCTGCTTTAGCGACCGCAGGTGCTACTGTTGTGAGTAACCGTGGATCAACAGGTTTAGGAATAATATAATTTTTTCCAAAAATAAGATCTGCATTATTATAAGCCATATTCACGATATCTGGAACTGGCTTTTTAGCCAATTCTGCTAATGCATAAACAGCTCCTAATTTCATAGCTTCATTAATCTCGGAAGCTCGTACATCGAGTGCTCCTCTAAAGATAAAAGGGAAGCCAAGTACGTTATTAACTTGATTAGGATAATCAGATCTCCCGGTTGCCATGATACAATCTGGACGAGCCTCTTTGGCATCATCATAACTAATTTCTGGTGTTGGATTGGCCATCGCAAAGATGATACAATCCTTAGCCATTGGTTTAATCATTTCTTGATTTAAAACATTCCCTCTAGATAAGCCAACGAAAACGTCAGCGTCTTTTAGAATGTCTGCCAAGGAAGTATCCATCGGTACGGAGTTGTTGATAAACTCTGGTTTTTTACCATTAAGATTATCACGATCTCCATGGATTAAACCTTTGCTATCATACATAAAGATATTTTCTTTATTAGCTCCAAGTGCCACGTAAATTCGGGTACAAGAGATTGCTGAAGCTCCAGCTCCATTCACCACAATCTTTACTTTTGAAATATCTTTTTCTACTAATTCAAGTGCATTTAATAGAGCTGCACCACTAATAATAGCGGTTCCATGTTGATCATCATGCATGACCGGAATACTGAGCTCTTCTTTTAAACGCTCTTCTATTTCAAAACATGCAGGAGCAGAAATATCTTCTAAGTTTACACCTCCGAAAGTTGGTTCTAATATTTTAACGGTTCTAATGAACTCATCTACATCTTTTGTATCAAGTTCTAAATCAAAACAGTCTATATCTGCATAGATTTTAAATAAGAGGCCTTTTCCTTCCATCACTGGTTTTCCTGCTTCAGGGCCGATATCTCCAAGTCCAAGAACAGCTGTTCCATTACTAATTACCGCAACTAGATTTCCTTTAGCTGTATATTTGTAGACTGCATCTTTATTCTCCGCAATTTCTAAGCAAGGCTCTGCTACTCCTGGGGAATAGGCAAGAGACAAATCTCTTTGATTTGCATGTCCTTTGGTTGGGATAACTTCGATTTTCCCAGGTTTACCTTCGGAATGGTAATCTAAGGCTGCTTTTTTAAAGGAATTATTTTCCATAATTAAATAAGGATTGATTTATAAATTTTGCGCAAATGTAGAAAATTATCTATGGGCAACCTTATAAGTGGTTCACTGAATTTAATATTTTTGAAGAACTATCTTAGACACGATATAGAGGCAGATAAACGGATTTGTAACATCCTAGAATTGATTCTAATTTTAGATCAATACTTCTTTTGCCAGCCTTTACTAAAATAAGTGGTGCGCCCAGCGATTTTTGCGCTTTCAACTTTACTTTTTTTATCTGGAGCTAGGAAGCCTTCTTCTCTCCATTTAAAAAAATAGTCTTCTGGATATTTTTTATAATTAACACTTTTATCCACAGCCTGTTGAAGTACTTCCTGCATTTTCTGAAATACTTCTTTTTGTTTTTTCTTAGGAATTTTTCCTGCTACTGAATTAGGGTGAACTTTGGTTTGATAACATACCTCGTCGGCATACAGGTTTCCCATTCCTGCGAGTATGGATTGATTGAGTAAAAAACCTTTGATTGATCCTTTCTTTCCTTTTAGTTTTTCTAAAAAATAATCTTCTGTGATTCGTTGAGCATCTTCACCAAGCTTGACTTTTTCGAGGTATTCATTAAGGTTTTCGATATAACAAATTCTAGCAAATTTTCGAGGGCAATCAAATCCTAAGATAAAGCCATCTTCAAAATGAAAAGCAAAACGTTCGTGCCGAGGTTGATCTTCTACTTCGCTATAATAAACGAGATCTCCAGTCATTCCGAAATGCAATAAGACGTGATGTCCATTATCTAAAACTCCAAATAGATATTTGCCTCTTCTGTAAGAAGAAGTAAACGTCCGGCCAGTAATTTGATCAATAAAATCTGATCCACTAATATTTCGAATAATTTTATCATCATGAACTTTGACTTCTACAATTTTTTGGTTCAATGAGGTCTCCTCAAAGTATCGTTGAAAAGTATTGACTTCTGGTAATTCTGGCATTTTTATTTTTTTGAAACCGTATCCCTAAATCTAGGCTATAGAATAACCCTAGCTTTAATTTATTTTAAAAACAGTTGTCTTCACACATTTGACTACTTCACCACTGGGCAAAATTTTGGACAATATTAGTTTTTGAGCATTAGGCATTTCAAAAACTGCTTCCATATCATTTACAGGAGCAATAGTAACCTTCCGCTCTAAGCATAACTTTTTAAGGTCAAAAAAGTTTTTAGAACCGATTGCTTTTTCTAAGTATTCGTTCAGAGTTGCTCGATTAGAAAGTCGAAGGGCGTTGGTCAAAAACCGTTCATCCGTTTTTAAATCTTCCAAACCGAGGCAATCACAAAGACCTTCATATTGCTTTTGAGTTCCAGTACCTAAGATGAGGCCGATATTATCTTTGGTATAAAATAAATCTCCATAAGGAGCAATATTAGGATGCTGACTTCCCATACGTTGAGGGAGTACATTTACATTCAACCAATTGCTGGCTTGATTAGCAAGCGCAGCAATTGAAGCATCAAATAAAGACACACTTACAAAACTACCTTCTCCTGTTTTTTGTCTTTTCAATAATGCGACGAGTATCCCTTGCTTTAACTGATGAGCGGTCAAAATATCAATCAGGGCAACAGGCATCTTAACTGGGTTTCCTTCTTTTTCACCATTCATAAAAATCCACCCTGTTTCAGCTTGAAGCATCACATCAAAACCGGGGGCAGGATTGTCATCTCCGTAGGCTGTAATCGAAGCATAGATGATATTTGGATTATAAGTTTTTAAAGTTTCATAATCCATTTTCAGTTTTAATGCGGAGTCTATTTTAAAATTACTAATAACGATATCTGCTTTTTCGATAAGAGCGATGATTTGTTTTCGATCTCCTTCTGTATTGATATCCAACATCAAGGTTTCTTTACCCCAATTGATGCTATGATAATAAGCGGAAAATTCATCTGCCGGATCTTCTTGCGGTAGTTTCCATTTTCGAGTGACATCTCCTCCTGTTGACTTATTTTCGACTTTGATTACTTTGGCTCCCATCTCTGCAAAGAACATCCCGACTTTTGGTCCTGCTAAAACGCTTGCTAGTTCGATGACTAATAAATCTTTGAATATCTCCTCCATAATAAATAGTTTGACAGAATTACTGATCTAAAAAAACGATTGATTAGTATCATTTCGTTTTGAGTTTACAAGTTAATATAAAATATTACAGTCCAGTTTTAAATAGGTTTAAAACATAATCATCTTGAGTTTGGGTAATCATTTAAATTTTCAAAAAGGAAAATAATATGAAACAGGTTTGCATCATTGGAACAGGACTTTCCAGTATTACCGCAGCAAAGACATTAAAAAAAATGCTCCAAGACATACTTTACAAATGGATTCTCATCAGTATAATAGGTCTGTTGAAAAGGCAGTGAGAAATTATCCTTAGAGAGTCCGTCACATAAAGCTTAAAAAAAAATATTTTTTTCCCTGAACCAATAATTATAAGTGATCCACAGAATTATTTAACAAATACTCATTCACTTCTTTCTTTATATCTAAACCCACTGATAATTAATAGATTTCCTTTAATTAGCTTTTCGTTAACACAATAATTACGTTACAGGAAGAAAATTTACCCAAAAAATATAAGATTGGTAAGATTATTGACATATGTTAGATCCCTCCTGTCACTATTTAGTAACGCTCCCCTTTACTTTTTTGGCAATTAAGTAATTCACGGAATTAAATACTAAAATATCTTGAGCGCATTTTTATTTTATACTTCTTTAAAATACTCGCCATAGCATACGGCTATGCCTGTGTTTTTTAAATCGGCTAAAAGAAAAACCCATCTCAATTTAATATATACCCAATTTCCGTGAACTACTTAAGTTTTTATAAATTAACTATTTAAATGATTTAAAATGCTAATCTTTAAAAAGCAGTGTTTAATTCTATGCTTTCTGGCTTTAAGCCTCGCTCCTATTCTTGCTCAAATTACTGATGTTAAATTAGGAACCAACAACCTTCCCATAACAGAAGTTAGTTTTGATTATAATGGTTCAACCATCGTCCAAACATCTGGTGAAACAGCAACAAATACAGTGACTACACTTCCTGTTATGCTTAATTATTTTAAAATAAATATAGGGAGTGCCGTTACTCTACTCTACCCTAACGATTTTGGAAACGTTATTCGTAATAACAACTTCTCAACATCGGTCACTGGCGTAGGTATTTACGATAAGGGAGCATTTATTACTGCTGATGATGCAGTCACTTTTGAACCTGCTTTAGAAGAAGCAATCAACAGCATAGATTTAATGCAGTTTCTATATTATGATGGCACTTCTAATTTACCAGGAGGCGATGATTTCGATATTTATTTTGCGAAAGGTATAACGGATTCAGATTATATAGTCGTAGGGGAACGTAATGGTAACACTTATTTCACGGTTACTCCTTTAGATGCATTTGGGAATCAAATCCCAAATTCGGAGAAAGTAAGATTTGGTTTTAAGGGAGGCCCTAACTCTGGTAACGGAACCAATAAATATGATTGGGATATTGGGTATTCACCTACGAATCAAAGTGCCCAATCTATGGTTTATACTGCAATTGATGCTAGTTTATTTAATTTGGGAGGAGCTTCCATTTTTGGTTTTAGAATAGATAATAATGGAGAAGCAGATGTTAAGTTTTTTGGTTTGAGTGAGAACAGTTTTAGTGATAATCCAAATAACCCTGAAATTGGAGGTCTTATAGGAAATATTTTTAATGATAATAATGCCTTGACAGATAATACGGTTAATGGTAATACTATTGCTACTCCTGATGGAAGTACTCTATATGCAATACTATATGATACAAATACCAAATTAGTCATTGCTAGTCAAGCAATTAATAATGACGGCAGTTATCAGTTTTTAGATTTAGATGCTTCTCCTAATTATGCGGTAAGTGTCTCAACAAATCAAGGAATTATTGGAAACAATATACCAGCTCAAAACCTACCTACTGATTGGGTTTACACTGGAGATAATTCATCAAATGCTGCTGGTAATGATGGTTCTGCTGATGGCGCTCAAACGTCACTTAATGTTAACCAGCAATTAGTTAGCACTATTAATTTTGCAATTCAAAAAAAGCCAACAGCTACTCCTTATTCCTTTGGAATAGCAAACCCTGTAAGAGGTTCGTCCTTTGTTATTGGCTCAACATCTACTTCTGATTTATCAGGAAATGATCATGAAGATGGTACGCTTGGTTCTGGTGATAAATTCGGGATAACAAGTTTGCCTAACAATAACAATAGACTTCTTTATAATGGTACTAGAATCGTCTTTGGAGAAGATGGATTGAACCCACCAAGCCCAACAAATTTTTTTATTATCAATAATTATGATCCTAATTTATTAGAGATTCAATTTACAGGAGATGCTAACCAAACAGATACTTCATTTGATTATGTTTCATTTGATGATGCAGATTTTCCTTCTGCCCCAACAACTTATGAAATATCTTATGCGGTACTTCCTGTAGAATGGGCTTATTTTAGTGTTGAAAAAGTAAATCAAAGTGGTTTAATTAAATTTGCAACAGCAAGTGAAGAAAACAATAGTCATTTTGTTGTACAAAAATCTATAGACGGTCAACAATTTAGAGTGATCGGTACAGTCGAAGGAACTGGAAATTCATCTGAAATAAATGAATATTCTTTTACTGACCCTGTGTTAAACCTTGGTTCTAATTATTACCGAATTATGCAAGTAGATTTAGATGGTCAAACAAGCTTTACTAATGTACAATCTATAGATTTTAAAACCTACCAATCAACGCTGATCTACCCTAACCCAATAAGTATAAAAGCACCTTATGTAAATTTAAAATACTATTCTGCTGAAGAGCAGGTGTTTATAAAAGTATACAATACACTTGGAGTAGAATTGATGAAAATTAGTGCAAATAATACTGCGGTATGGAATTTTATAAAATTAGACTTAGAGAATTTAGCTCCTGGAAATTATTTCCTAAGAGTTGGAGATAGACAAAAAGCGGTAATGTTTAATATTTCTGAGTAAAGATATATTGTCTTTATAGCTTTATAAAGACGCTTCTTTCATAAAAAAAAGGTTTTCATCATTGCTGATGAAAACCTTTTTATAATTAAGAGCCAATGGAGGGATTCGAACCCCCGACATGCTGATTACAAATCAGCTGCTCTGGCCAACTGAGCTACATTGGCTTGTAGTTTTATTTTGCGGTTGCAAAAATATTATTTCTATGGTAAATCACAAATTATGCCAATAAAAATTATATTTTTATTTTAATTCTTATACTCCAGAGAAAGCACTAAAACCACCATCAACTGGTACAATAACCCCTGTAACAAAACTAGATGCATCACTACACAACCAAAGCAATGTGCTGGTCAATTCCTCTGGTTTACCAAAACGCTTTACAGGTGTTTCATTAACTATATTTTGCCCCCTTGCGGTTAAGCTACCATCTTCATTTGTCAATAATCGACGGTTCTGATCTGCAATAAAAAACCCTGGAGCTATAGCATTGACTCGAATCCCTTCGCCAAATTTATGAGCCATTTCTACAGCCATCCATTTTGTAAAATTATCGATAGCTGCTTTTGACGCAGAATAACCAACTACTCGCGTAATCGCTTGCTGAGCTGCCATTGAAGAAATATTGATAATACAGCCTTTTTTCTGCTTAGCCATCGATTGGCCAAAAACCATAGTTGGCAGCACGGTACCTTTTAGATTTAAATCTGTCACTTTGGTAAAATCGTCCATCGACAAATCAAAAATATTTTGATCAGGCATAATGGTTGCGCCTTTCATATTTCCACCAGCAGCATTTACTAAGATATCAATCCTCCCCCATTTTCTTAGTATTTTTTTAGCCGCAGCCTTAAGTTCCTTTTCATCTAATACATCTGCAATCAAAGCAACCCCTTCTCCTCCATTCTTTTTTATAGCTCTAACCTTTTTATCGACCTTTGATTTGGTTCGACTTAGGATACCGACTTTTGCTCCAGCTTTTGTTAAACCATCTGCCATAGCACCACCTAAAACTCCTGCACCTCCAGTAACAATTACAACCTTTCCTTTTAATTCAAACATTCTTTTTATTTTTTATAAAAAACAACTTTACAAAATAAATAGGTAGTGCTATTCTTTGTGTTGATAACAAAATTTAAACCTACGGGGTTTTAACCCAAAACCTCTTTTCTAAATTAGGTTTTGTATCTATTTTGAAACAAGACCCCGTAGGTTTTTTAGAGCATCAACACTTCAAGTAACACTACCAATGAATAGAATCATGTTAAGAAAACAAGGGATACATACTTCTCCCATGTTTTACTAACATAGTTCTCAACAATATAGAAATAAGATTTTTTGTCAGCAATAAAACTATATCTTTTATACTTTCTAAAAAAGTTGACTTAAATTCAAAAACCATTTACTTTTGAAATCTTCTAACCAAATATCTACTCTTGATGTTATTCTGTTTTTTTTAAATGGTAACATCTAAAAACCTATCCTAAATATTTTTTAACCTTTTTCAAATTACAAAATGAAGAAAGAGACTATTTCTATTCATGGTGGATATCAATCTGAGTCTACTACAAAATCCGTTGCTGTTCCTATTTATCAAACTGTAGCCTACGAATTTGATAATGCTCAACACGGAGCAGATTTATTTAATCTTGCTGTTCCTGGAAATATCTATAGTCGGATTATGAATCCAACGGTAGGTGTTTTGGAAGAAAGAATGGCTGCTTTGGAAGGTGGTGTTGCAGCACTTTGTGTAAGTGCAGGAAGCGCAGCAATAAACTATGCAATTCTTAACATTGCAGAAATAGGCGATAACATTATATCGACACCACAATTATACGGAGGAAGCTACACCTTGTTTGCACACATGTTACCTAAGCAAGGTATCACTGTAAAATTTGCAGAATCTTCTGATGCAAAAGATATTGCGAAATTGATAGATGATAAAACCAAAGCGGTTTACTGTGAGACCATTGGAAATCCAGCAGGAAATATTACGGACATTGCAAAAATTGCAAAAGCTGCTCACGCTAAAGGTGTTCCTTTGATCGTAGATAATACGGTAGCTAGCCCTGCGTTGATTAACCCAATTGAATATGGAGCAGACGTTGTTGTTCATTCTTTAACAAAGTATGTTGGAGGTCATGGGACTACTTTAGGTGGAGTGATTGTTGACTCTGGCAAGTTTCCTTGGGCAGAGCATAAAGATCGTTTCCCTATGTTGAATACTCCTGAACCTTCTTATCATGGCGTGGTGTATACAGAAGCATTTGGGCCTGCTGCATATATCGGTCGAGCAAGAACAGTAGCCTTAAGAAATACGGGTTCGGCATTGAGTGCAATGGCTGCTTTCCAACTTCTACAAGGATTAGAAACTTTGTCACTTCGAATGGAAAGGCATTGTGATAATGCACTTGCTGTTGCAAAATATTTAGAAGGACACAAGCAAGTAGCTTGGGTTAATTATGGTGGTTTGAAAAGTAGTGAATATTATTTGCTTGCTAAAAAATATACAAAAGGTAAACCTTCTTCTCTAATGACTTTTGGTATTAAGGGTGGTTATAAAAAAGCTGAAAAATTTTATGATGCTTTGAATATATTCAAAAGATTAGTAAACATTGGTGATGCAAAATCTTTGGCTTGTCATCCTGCTTCTACCACTCATCGACAGATGAATATTAAAGAGCAAGCTGCGGCTGGTGTAACTCAAGACCTTCTGCGTTTGTGTGTCGGGATTGAACACATTGATGATATTATAGCAGATTTAGAGCAAGCTTTTAAAGCTGCAAATAGTCGAACTAAAAAGAAGTAGAAAAATAAATTTTTTAAAAACAAAAAGCCTTGTATAGTCTATGACCTACAAGGCTTTTTATTAGTATCCTTAAAAGATAAAGCCCTGATAAATAGTTTAAGTTATTCATCAGGGCTTTATCTGAATTTAATCTAATTGATTATCATTCAATTATGCTTTTTTTACCACATTACTTACTAGTGATAATATAAAAAGCACCACAAATACATAGAATAAAATTTTAGCAATTCCTGCTGCACCTGCTGCTAATCCACCGAATCCAAGAACTCCAGCAATTAAAGCAACAACGAAAAAAATAAGGGCATAACGTAACATAAATATTTTGATTTTAAAGGTTTTAAAAATGTAATTCGCTGCTAAAACGGATTACTTAGAGTGTTGTTCGATCAGCATGCTAATTATTTATAAACAACCATACTTAATGAGCTAATAAAAATACGTCCCCTCTTTTTTAATACCTGTAAATTGCATTAACGGAAGACACTATCCTCGGGAATTCAGTTCTTGACATATTGAAAACCTCTCCTCCTTTATCAAAGGTTGCTAAAGCTGCTTCATTAAGTATACAGATGCTATTTGCTTTTCGTTGAGGATGAATATCAATGACATTAGTAGTTGGATTATAACTCCCCCATGCCGCCTCTGTTTCGCTATCAACAAACAAAGATTCTACCTTACCATTCAATGCCGCGGGTATAATCGCATTTAGGGAAAAAGATGCTTTATCTTCAGACAATGCCTGTTCAAATCTCTCTTTAGATTGCTCTTTTGCTTTGCCAAAATGTTTACCTAATTGACTCCAAACACGTTCGTGAATAAGTACTGGGTCATCATTTTCAGGATTCCCTTCAACTTGGATATCTAAAATATTAGAATACTTAGAAATCTCTTTATAGATTGGTATTTGGTAATCGACTGAGTAGATAACTAAAGGTGCATTTTCATCATGCAGCATCGTCATCAAACCATCATCGATATCTTTAAAGTATTTTTTGAGTTGAACATCTTTATCATCTTTTCCACCACCATGACCATGATGTATTGCTTCTCCATTTCCACCACCACTATGAGTTTGTAAAGATTGTTCCTTATCGTCTACCCCGATTAACTCCTCCATTCCATTTGGAATAAGATCTGAGATACGTACTGGAGTAATACTATTTTTATTTCCTTCAAAGAATCGTACTTCATTCTGACTTAAAGCCAATACGAAGAAACGATTTTCTGCTCCTATCAATGGTAATAGATGACGCAGATAAAATTGATTTCCAACATAAGTAAAATCATTGAGTGCAACAGGAACAGTAAATATTTTGAAAAGATTTTTATTAAGAAAAACGACTAATCCGTCAGAAAGATTTTTCCAAAACGAAATGTCATCTAATAAAGCTTGTGCCTTCTCTAAGTACTGATTAGCACTCACCTCATTCATAGCATTTGAGCCAAAAAGCGATTCATTAGTAAGCTGTTGAACAGCTTCTGAAAGTGCATTCTTATATTTGATTTGATATTTTTGTGCATCTCCTGATCGAGCGGTTGCAATTTGAATAGTAACGTGAACATCTGATGTGTCATTAGTTTGAACTAATGTTTTATAGTCTTGAGTGGTGAACATAAATTATTATTTTTTGATCGTTTAAAAGTATCGCTAGAACGGATCAGGTCTAGGTTTGTTCAGTTGAAACTTAAATTCCCAAAAGTTAAAAACCAGATAGAGTTTAATTCTTATAGAGTAGAATCAGCTTTAGTGGTACAGAATATTTAGTAAAAAACGAGAAGAGTAGTTATTAAAGGAACAGGAGTGTACCATCAAATATTTTATTGAGGAGTTATATGACCCAGGGAATGGAGTTAAGCCAATGAGAATTAGAGCAAGCATTTTAATCTACAAGCAATAGAGATATGGGAGAGAACAAACGATATTAGTTTTTCCAAAAATTAAGAAAAACTAATACCTATCGTTTATATTTCTGTATGAGTTTTTTTAAGATAATAAATCTTTTAAATTTAACTCTGATACTGATTTCACAACTAAGTCTGGTCCAAATGCATAATTTCCTAAATTTTCTTCTCTACCAACTCCCGAAAGTGTAAGAATTGTTTTATACCCCATTTGTAGACCTCCTAAAATATCTGTTTCCATAGTATCTCCAATCACTGTTGTTTCCGAAGTGGTAAGGTTTAATTCTTTTCTAGCTTCTCTCATCATCACCGGACTAGGCTTTCCTACGGAAAACGCTTTTCTACCAGTAGCCTCTTCGATCATTGCAACTACCGCTTTGATTCCTAGATTGGACCATCCTTTTTTCTTTGGAGAGGGGTCTAGATTAGTAGCAATAAACTTTGCTCCACCAAGAATCATTTCTACTGCTTGGTTGACCATTTCAAGAGTAAAATTTCGACCTTCACCAACTACCACGAAGTCAGGATTTTGAGAAACTAATGAAAATCCATTTTTATGTAAACTTGTCAATAACCCTCCTTCCCCTAAAACATAAGCTGTACCATTTGGTTTCTGACGAGCAAGAAAACGTGCAGTAGCAATAGCACTTGTGAATACATGTTTCTCTTCTACAGTCATCCCCATTCCCGCTAACTTATTAACTACATCCCGACGGCTTCGTTGACTATTGTTAGTCATAAAAAGAAAAGGGATTTCTTCTTTGATTAAGTGGTTAATAAACTTATCTGATCCTGGTATCAATTCAGAGCCTGAATAAATAACTCCATCCATATCTATTAAAAATCCTTGTGCCATGTATTATTTGATTTAGTCGTTATATAAAATGTATGTACGTTGATGTTATTAAAGTATAAGTAATATTTTCTTTAAACTAACGCCACCATCTAATTACTTAAAAATTAACTTGCTTACCAAATACTTTTAAATATCTTTTTGACAAGACCTATTTATGTAATGAGGAGAACTTTAAGCTTTTTAGAAAAGTAAAAAGAGAACAAATAAAAATTTGCTCGACATTCGATACTGCTTTTAATAAAAACACTAAGTCGACTATTTGGTCGAAAATCTGAACCAAATGCTAATCTTTAAATCTGGAATAAAAAGAGAGAATTATAATCTTATCAAAGCTAATTGTAGTTGTATTAAAATCCTACTAGATTTAGGTACTTTATTTAAGTATTAAATAGAATTAGTGTTTGAATAAACATTATTAAAATAAAGTTCTCATGAAAAGTCTAGAGAAGAGCATATCGATTTTTCGACATGGTTTAAGCTACCTTTAAAGAATAGTGAAGAATATTAGTTTAATACTACAATTAGTTTTTCCATAATCGTATTGATTTAACTAAAATTCATTGTCCCAAATAACACAGAGCGCTATATTTGAGAATATTTCTTCGTTAAAAAACAAAAGCCTCATAAGTCAAAGACTTACAAGGCTTAAAATGTTTTTCAGCGGTCCGGACGGGACTCGAACCCGCGACCCCCTGCGTGACAGGCAGGTATTCTAACCAGCTGAACTACCGGACCGTATTTTTATAATTTGAACGTTTGAAATAACAAATTCGAATGTCTGTTTGTTACTTTTTAGGTTCGATGTAATAACTCATTTGTCATTAGCGAATGCAAATGTAATACGTTATTTCCAAAGTGTCAATTTTTTTCGTAAAAAAATAAAAAAAATTGCTCAGTAAATCATTTCATTATTCCGTTTTACTACATTTGTACTATGAGAAAGGCTACTTTTTAGAGAAATCACTTCTTTCACTTACAGTTTTTTTAAGCTCAAGGTGTTTTTACACTGGTTTTGAAGCCTTTTTTGTCATTATTAAACATTGCAAAAACTTTGGGACTCCAGCTATATTGCTGATTGGCCAATTTTAAAAACTTTCCTATGGTTTTCTTAGAATTTGAAAAACCTTTAGAGAGCCTCTATGAGCAGCTTGAAAAAATCAAACAAGTGGGCGAGGCTGGTGATATCGATGTGTCGGATAAGATCGCCGAACTGGAAAAGAAAATAAAACAAGAACGTAAAGATATATACAGCAATTTGTCAGGATGGCAAAGGGTACAGCTGTCTAGACATCCTGAGCGTCCTTATACTATGTTTTATATCAGACAAATGTGTAAAAAATTTGTTGAACTACATGGTGATCGCTATTTTAAGGATGATAAAGCTATCGTAGGAGGTCTGGCAAATATTGATGGACAAAATGTAGTGATCATTGGTCATCAAAAAGGAGTAAACACTAAAATGCGACAATATCGAAACTTTGGAATGGCAAATCCTGAAGGATATCGAAAAGCATTGCGTTTGATGAAACTTGCAGAGCGTTTTAATTTACCTGTCGTCTGTCTGATAGATACTCCCGGTGCTTATCCTGGAATAGAAGCCGAAGAACGAGGGCAAGCAGAAGCTATCGCTCGTAATCTATTTGAAATGGCTCAATTGAGAGTCCCTATTCTTTGCTATGTAATTGGAGAAGGGGCCTCAGGTGGTGCAATCGGTATTGGTCTAGGAGATCGAGTCTATATGTTGGAAAACACCTGGTACTCTGTAATTTCTCCGGAATCTTGTTCCTCTATCCTTTGGAGAAGTTGGGATTTCAAGGAGCAAGCTGCGGAAGCTCTTAAATTGACTCCAGATCACATGCATGAATTCAAACTTATTGATGGTATTGTAAAAGAACCTCTTGGTGGTGCTCATAGCCAACCAGAGGAAATGGCAAAATTACTTAAGCGACATATTAAAAAAGAGTTGGTTGAGTTAATGGAGCTTGATCCAGAAAAAAGAATAGACATACGTATCAATAAATATAGCAACATGGGCGTTTATACAAGAAAAGAAAAGACTTCAAAAGAGAAAATCAAGAGCTAAACCAGGAGTAGAGAGGTGACCGAGAAGTTAGAAACTATCCTCACTCCTAATACTTTGGTTAAACTATGAGAATCATAAAAAACTGGCAGGCCCAGTTGAGAGCTAATTTTTTACAAAAAATGATGCTTAAACTGGATCAGCGCAGGTATCCAATCCCTTTCGAATCCGCCAAATCTGTCGGAGTTCTTTTTGATGCTACAGAACAAGTAGGTAGAGACGAGATTATGCCCTTCATAGATAAATTAAAACGAAAAGGAATTGAAGTAGTTGTTATTGGGTATTTCGATAGTAAACAGGATACAAGTTCATTTGCCTTTAAGTCTTTCAACAAAAATGATATTGACTGGATAGGTAGACCTAAGCCTAACGTTCTAGAAAGTTACGCAGATAAGAAATTTGACTTTTTAATATCCATTTACAAAGGAGAATGTTTAGCAATAGAATATATAGCAGCTTTATCTAAAGCTCAAATGAGGGTTGGTCCTTATACTGATAATACTTATTGTTATGATTTAATGATTGATACCACCAAAAACGATAGTATTAAACATTTTTTAAAAGAAGTAGATTTCTATCTTAATAAGATAAACAGTCGGCATGAATCAACAAGTATTTAATGGTAGTGGAACAGGAGTAGCTTTAGTCACTCCTCTTAAAGCAAGCAAAGTAGATTATTCTGCTCTTGAAGTCTTGATCAATCATGTAATCGAAGGCGGCGTAGACTACCTCGTTTCATTAGGTACTACAGGAGAATCTGTTACTCTGTCGAGAGAAGAATGTAGAGCTGTTTTAGATTTTACAATTAGAATTAATAATAAACGCTTACCTATTGTCGCAGGTCATTTTGGAAGTAATCGTACAGATTATTTAGTCGACCGTATCAAACAATTTGATTTTACAGGAATAGATGCAGTTCTTTCTAGTAGTCCTTCTTATAGCAAACCAAGTCAAGAAGGTATTTTTCAACATTATATGAAAGTTGCTGAAGTTTGTCCAAAACCGATCATACTTTATAATGTCCCAGGTCGTACTGCTTCAAACGTCACTGCAGAAACTACCGTTCGACTTGCAAACGCAAGTTCAAAATTCATTGCAGTAAAAGAAGCCTCAGGTGATATCATTCAAGGTAGTAAAATTATAAAAGATGCACCTAAAGGATTCAATGTCTTATCCGGTGATGACCCTACTGCATTTTCGCTAATAGCAAGTGGTGGCCACGGAGTAATATCCGTAATCGCAAATGCTTTTCCAAAACAGTTCTCAGGTATGATCAAAGCATTGCAAAATGAAAAATACGACACAGCAAGAACGGCACAACTACAACTGCTTGATATCCATCCTTGGTTGTATATTGATGGAAACCCATGCGGTATTAAGGCTGCTCTAGAAATCCTTGGAATTTGCTCTCGGGAAGTTCGTTTACCTCTGGTTCCAATCCAGGAACGCAATTTTAAAAATCTTAAATTAGAAATGGAGAAAGCAGGGGTTTTGGCTAGCTACGTTCGGCAATAGTTAGAAGATTGCTTTCTGCAATAGTGGAAGGGTTTTGACCTACGTCCAAAATAGTGTTTGTTCAAAATTCGCTGCGCTCTTTGGAAGTGATAGATAAATATATTTTTGTGGAGGCTTCAACCAGGCTCATCACTATCGCCACAGGCGATCCCCTCACTAAAAGAGCGCAGCGAATTTTCCTTACACTATTCCGAAGGAATATTTCCACTATTGCCACAGCCAATCCCCTCACTTCGAAATTCGTTTTACAAATTTCGACTACCTCCCTCCCACTCTCTCAAAAAACTTAGTAAAAGTATCTCCATCTACAGGAGGCCGATCTTCACTTTGCCTAGCGACCAATTCGCCATTTTCATTTGTCAGATAAAATTTAAATACAAAATCATCTGGAGATGTAGCATCTTCTCCGAGCGTTCCAAATCGCAAATCACTCACTTGTAAAGTATCCGGAGCAATTTCAACAATATTATAAAACCCATTGGTAAACCAGACTAAGGTTTCCATAGATTTATCCGTCATATGTTCACTGACTAAATGTCGATTTTTTGGAAAGACATTCCACTTTGGAATTTTTGGTTCTTTATCTAAAGTAGAATATAAACTTTGATAAAAAACAGAATCCGTTTCGACGACACAGTTCCATAAAAAATTATTGAGAATAGTCGGGGAACTCAGGTATCTATCGTATTTGATTCCTTTCTCAGCAAGAGAGTTTTCAATGACTGCATCAACTTTAAATTTGTTATTGACAGTCCATATCATGTAGCAGGAACTAATAGCAACTCCCGCAATAATGAGGTACCTACGAATCGGTAATTTTTTTAAAATAAAAGCACTCAAAATAATACAGATCGCAAAGGGTACCGTATAGATTGGATCAGCTACAGAGATATTATTGAAACCAACTCTAAAGTCCGAGAATGGTTGAAAAAGCTGAGTACCATAAGTTGTACAACAGTCTAACAATGGATGGGTAAAAATAGACCAAAAGAAAACCCAAGCAAATGGTTTCCAATCTGCTTCGACAACAGAAAGTGATCTTTTAAAGAATCTACGATATAAAAAGAAGGTAACCACAATTCCTAAAATTACAGAGCCTATCAAAACATTCGTATTTACCACTTGTCCACCTGCTTCAAAAAACACAAAATTAATCGCAAAAGCCATCAGTGCGTAAACGAGAATGCTTCCATAAAAAGATACATACTTACGATTAGGGTTTTTGTAATGCCAACTGACTAGTCTCCCCAGGATCAAAGGTGCGATAATAGCAAACAAAATAGAATGCGAAATACCTCTATGAAAAGCTAAAGCATCCATTTCATCAAACAAGCCAACCTTCTGCAAAATACCTCCAGCCATAACATCCAAGTCGGGAATTGTTCCTCCTACTGCTCCCCAAAGCATCGCTTTCCTTCCTACTTTTTTTCCTGCAGCTAATTCTCCTGTAGCTGCTCCTAATATAATTTGTGTAAATGAATCCATTACTATTTTTAAGTGTATCTCTTATTAACCTTTGAAGAGCTTTTTTGTTTTTGCAAAACTAATAAAAAAGCCTTCCGGAGAACCGAAAGGCTTTTAATAATTAATATTTATTTATCTAATCCTTATTAAAAAGGAAACTCATTCGCTTTGATTACTACATCAGCAATCTTACGACGAAGTACTTTTACATTTGATGGTGGATATTTCATAAATCGTTTTAAGCCCATCAACATGGTCTTCAGCAAATCACCTTCTGCAAAAGAAACTAATGCTTCCGTTGCGTTTTTATTAATGGTAGTTGTCGCATTCATGAAAAACACTTTAAGCATTGCATCGTAGATTTCCTGATCGTGTTTAGTATCTAACTCAGTCAATTTTTCAACTCGAAGCAACATAGATTCTGCTAAGAAAGTATCAATCAACATATTAGCTACATTCGTCAAAATCTCTTGCTCTTCTTTAAGATTTAAAGAACCATCCATTTGCATTTTTGCAGCAGCACCAGCTACCATTAGTACAGATTTTTTAAAATCTTTCAATGCTTTTCTTTCTGCAGCATATGCTCCTTCATCTTCTTGAAGGCCTGGCATAGAGGCTAATTCTTTTTGCACTGCCCAAGCTGGACCTACAATATCCAAATTACCTTTCATCGCTCTTTTCAAAAGCATATCAACTATTAGTAATCGACAAATCTCATTGGTTCCTTCATAGATCCGAGCAATACGAGAATCACGGTATGCACGAGCAGCTGTTCCCTCTTCAGAGAACCCCATTCCTCCATGAATTTGTAATGTCTCATCTACGATATAATCTAAAGCTTCTGAACCTGCTACTTTTAGAATTGCACATTCAATAGCATATTCTTCTGCTGCTTTTAATTTAGACATAGAATAATCATCTCCTTCTGCACGCAAAGATTTTACTCGTTCTTGCATCAAATGAGAGACTCTATATTGAGCACTATCTACCGCAAAAGATTTGATAGATTGTTCTGCTATTTTATATTTAATCGCACCGAAATTAGCAATCGGTTGCTTAAATTGAATACGCTCATTAGCATATTGCACTCCTGATGTAATGCTCATTTTCGCACCACCATTACTGAGTACACATAATTTAAAACGTCCAATGTTCAAAACATTAAAGGCGATTTTATGTCCTTTTCCAATATCTCCTAGCAAGTTATCTGCTGGTATTTTTGCATTTTCAAAAAACACTTGCCGAGTAGAAGACCCTTTGATTCCAAGCTTATCTTCTTCGGCTCCTAATGTAAAACCAGGAGTACCTTTTTCAACGATAAAACCTGTAAACTTGTCTCCGTCTACTTGAGCAAAAACGATAAAAATATCAGAGAATCCCGCATTGGTGATCCACATTTTTTGCCCATTCAAAATATAATGTTGTCCATCTTCAGAAAGATCTGCTCTAGTCTTTGCAGACAAAGCATCTGAACCTGAACTTGGTTCTGTCAAACAATAAGATGCAGCTAGTTCACCCGTAATTAAACCAGGAAGGTATTTTTGCTTTTGCTCTTCTGTCCCAAAATAAAGAATCGGCAACATTCCAATACCTGTATGAGCTGCATAAGTTGTAGAAAAAGATCCCATCGGTCCTAATACATCACAGATCAACGTGTTAGTATTAGTATCCATTTCCATCCCACCATAATCACCAGGCATATGAGATCCTAGCAATCCTAATTCTCCCATCTTCTTCAAAAGAGATTGAGCTAAACCATCTTCTTGTTTTTCAATCTTACTAGTCAATGGAATAACTTCGTTGCTTACAAAGTCACGACACATATCACGGACCATGCTTTGTTCCTCATCTAATTGCTCAGGAATAAAGGTACCAGTCGTATCAGAATCTTTGATTACAAACTCTCCTCCTTTTAGGTTTTCCTTATTAATAAAACTCTCTGGATTCTTTGTCATATTCGGGTATTTCAATTTTTTAGCGAATTTTCGCTTAAATATACTATACAATTACGTTAAAGTAAAGGCTTAAAGTATAAATTTTGCGAATTTTCGCTGATTTAGTGATATGGATTACAAATTATCTTATTAGGTGAGCTATTTCTACAAAGAAATATACGGTCAATAAAGCAAGACTTATGCCAAGGAAGTATGTATATTATCGAATACTAAACACCTTTTATTCACATCTGTTCATAACAATAGGGCGAAATAGACAAATAAGTGGGCAGAAATGACAAAACCGGTCAGTGAAAATTACTGTTTATCATTATGAAAACTATTTTCATTATTGTTAAAGATAGCAGGCACTTAGTCTAACATCTTAAGACGATAAAATCATGTAGCTATTCAAAATCAAGACTATGAAAAAAGCAGACTCTTTTATATTTCTTCCTGACATTAGTGGTTTCACTGAATTCGTCAGTCATACGGAGGTGGAACATAGTCGACATATTATTGCAGAGTTATTAGAATTGTTGATTGACCATCAAGAGTTGGGACTGACCTTAGCAGAGATTGAAGGCGATGCTCTTTTTTATTATAAAACAGATAGTGTTCCTTCTCCGCAGGCATTGATGAATCAAGTCGAAAAGATGTATGTAAAATTCCACAGTCATTTGAAACGCTATGAAAGCCATAGAATCTGTAACTGTGGGGCCTGCAGTACGGCGAATAATCTTACGCTAAAATTTATCGCTCATGCAGGACCATTAGATTTTATACAGATCAAAGATCAAAGAAAGCCTTATGGGAAAGAAGTAATCACAGCACATCGATTAATGAAAAATACGATAACCATTGATGATTATTTGTTACTCTCTGAAGGTGTTTATAACTCTTGGTCAGAATCTATTTCAACTACACTTCCTAATAAAAATAGTCAGTCGGAATATGATTTAGGAATCATACATTATCAATTTTTTGAACTATTGCCTCTGAGAAAAAAAGTAGAACCTCTTTCCATCGAAATGAAACAGGTACCCAATATACCACCATTAGCAAAAGCAGAAATTATCATTGACAAAGAGGTCAATGAAGTCTTCGAGGTAATTTCAAATTTCCAATATAGACTCAAATGGAACATCGGTCTAAACGATATAGAGTTTGATGAAAACCGAGTAAATCGTATTGGTTCTAAACATCGATGTATTATAGATGGAAATGCGCTTGATTTTGAAACGATTCAAAACGCTGACAAAGATGGAGCATTAATTTATAGTGAACGAACAACAGACATGCCTTTCGTTAAACCTTTTATTACTTCCTTTAAAGTATTAAATGAATCTGGAAAAAGTAGAGTCATTGCAGAAGGTATTTCGGAAAGTAAATCTTTTTTAATAAATCTTATGCGACCTATTTTAAAAAGACAAGTCAAGAAACAACTTGAAAAAGCATTAAAGAATATTAAAGCATTTGTAGAATTGGAAGGTTTGCCTGTTTAGATAAACCATTTATAGCGCCACGACATTGCCATCAACGATCACACTTAATGGAATTAGAAATTCTCCTGACCATTCTCCAAAAATACTAATTGGATTTCCTCCACTTAGAGAGACAAGTTTCCAGGCAATGTTTTCTTTTGTTAAAGCTTCTATAAACTTTTTTTCTTGATCAATAATAAATAATTTTCCTTTTTCCATAACAGGAGTCACCTCTTCCAGATAACATGGAAAATCATAAATCCAAGGATTTTTTGCTAATGCCTCAGCGTATATTTCAAAAAAACGATCTAGGGTATGATATCCTCTTGGCTCTTCAAATAAAGCTACCTGACTTTTTTGAGATTTCAGAATAGCTCTCATAGGATATGCGGATGGGTAGTATACTAGTTCTCCATTAAAAGCTTGCCCTACTCTCCAAGTCATCGGATAACCGCTATCACCAAAACTATATTCTAAAATAATCGCTAAAGACTCAGAGTTAGCACCATACATCCAAGTATGTCTAAAATTCAAATTCTCTTCTACTCCTTCCAAGACACCCATTACCAACCAGTCATCAGGAATTCCTTTGTTTGCAAGGAGATCATCCTTTTTTATATTGACCCCAGAGATAGTCAATAATTCTGTTTGCAAAATTGGAGGTAAATCCTCTAGGTTTTCAAAACCTTTTACGATAAGATAAAGCTGAGCCATTTCAGACAGCATCCGTTCTGGCCATTCCGTACTTGAGTTATGGAGTAAAGGAAATTGCCGAATACGACGAGCAATGCCTCCAAGTTTAGCATCAACCATTCGAGCTGCGATATTTTGCCAATAGCTATAAGATAAGCCTTCGGTGGAAGCTAGTCCTTGGCGAATCAGATCGTTCAACCAAAGCTCAAGATCCGCTACACCAGAAGCCATTAGGGTAACTCGTGCATCTCGATTCTTAATTCTGAGTTCTTTATTTTTTCGATCTATCTCTTTCTGAATTTCATCCTTTTCTTTGAGTGTTGTTGTATCTAAAACAACGCCTCGTTTTTCTAGCCACTCTTTTACCCAATCCGGATAATCGTCCGTAATTCTAAAAGACTCAGAACTATTGATATAAAGGAGGAATAAACCTATTGTATGTTTGCAAGGAAACTTTCGACTAGGGCAGCTGCATTTGAAAGCCGGGCCAGTTAGATCAATTTGAGTTTTGTAAAAAGCATCTCCGCTACTTTTGCATTCTCCCCATACAAATTTAGGGTTCCCTTCTAGGTTTTTCCATTTTCGGATTGTGGCAAGATCTTCGGCATTCCGAGCCGTAGCAATATCCGGAGCAAAAGAAAGTGCTTGTTCTGGAGAAAAGGTTGAGGAGGATTGTTTACCATTCATATTCTACAAGCAATGAAAAGTTTATCTCGCCTATTTAAGGATCAAAGTGTCTGGAAATCTGTATGAAAATACTGGTTGAAATTAATTTTCTGGCATTTGCAGTTAACTGTCCTTTTAAAAACCATAAATCAAAGATCAGTTACTTAGCTTCTTCAACAGTTTCTTCTGTTTTGATTCCTAAGATATGCATTGCTTTTTCAGAAGCGGTTTGCTCTGCACTTTTTTTATTAAAATCGTCTGCTGTGGCTAGTTTTTTACCATCGATCAAAACGGCTACTTTAAAGCGATCTCTTTTTTCAAACTTATACTTCGCAATCATTTTATAAGCAACAGTCTGTCCATTCTTCTGACACCATTCTAATAGTTGACTTTTGTAATTATCATCAAAAGTTTCTAGCTCATGGATATCAAGGTAAGATCTCAAAATCTTATCTACCACATATCTTTTTGTTCCGTGGTAACCGCATTCGAGATAAACCGCACCGACTAAAGCTTCCAATGCATTTCCGAGCATAGAGCGACTCAACCGAGTATTATTATATTCGTTGAGCAACATATCTAATCCCATCTTATCTGCAATTCGATTCAGAGATTTTCTTTTTACAATTTTAGACCGCATTTTAGTCAAGAAACCTTCATTGCTATTTGGATATTTTTTAAATAAATATTCCGCAACGATAGTACCTAAGACCGCATCACCAAGATACTCTAACCGTTCATTACTTTGCACCGCATATAGCTTTTCAGTGGAAGTAGATTTGTGGTAAAATGCGAGCTTGAAAAGGTTAATGTTGGAAGGGACAAAACCAAGCATAGCTCTAAGACGCCTTGCTAGTTCTTTGTCTTTAGAAAAATAATAATTATAAAGTCTAAGTAAAACTTTCAAAGTAAAATTAATTAGTAATACTTATTATTAGGTTGTAAATAAGAACGTCTCTTCGGCATTTTTCATAAAAACCCGAGGAGAAAACGTAAACAGGGATATTGGAAACAAACACTATGAAATATTTCCAATTATATATCAAAGTTGAAACAAACTAAAAAGCCTGTTCCATTAAGTCTTGCCAAGGCAAAACCTTTTATAAAAATTCTTTGAAAGATTTGAGATAAGCTGTCTAAAATTATTTTTTAACTGACCAGCTTTGGCCAGTAATTTTAGATAGCTCTTAAGGTTTATTTTTACAACCTAATAACCTAAAATTAAATTTGAGTATTCTCTTTCAAAGAAGAAATCAAGAAGTAAACTTCTTGATGATTACTGTCGCATTATGTCCACCAAACCCAAACGTATTACTTATAACGGCATTAACCTCTCTTTCTTGTGCCTCATTGAAAGTCAAATTGAGCTTTCCATCTATTTCAGGATCATCCGTAAAGTGATTGATCGTTGGTGGTATAAAATTATGGTTAATTGCTAATATTCCAGCAATTGCTTCGATTGCACCTGCTGCTCCCAGCAAGTGTCCAGTCATAGACTTGGTCGAGCTTATATTTAAATGGTATGCATGATCTCCAAACACCTTTAAAATTGCTTTCGTTTCAGCAATATCTCCAAGAGGAGTTGAAGTTCCATGTACGTTTACGTAATCAATGTCTTCAGGGTTCATTTTTGCCTCATTAAGTGCCATCTTCATCACATTTCTTGCTCCAAGGCCTTCAGGGTGAGGTGCAGTGATATGATAAGCATCAGCGGTAGCCCCTGCTCCTACTAATTCGCAAAGGATATTTGCTCCTCTGGCTTTAGCATGTTCTAATTCTTCTACAATGATCGCTCCTGCTCCTTCGCCAAGTACAAAACCATCTCGGTCTACATCGAAAGGTCTAGACGCTGTGGCAAAATCATCATTTCTAGTGGAGAGTGCTTTCATTGCATTGAAGCCTCCCATCCCAGCATGAGTAATTGCAGCTTCCGATCCTCCACTTATAATAACATCTGCTTTTCCTAAACGAATATAATCAAATGAATTGCCTAATGCATGAGAAGAAGAAGCACAAGCAGATACGGTTGCATAATTGACTCCCATAAAACCGTATTTCATAGAAATATGCCCTGCAGCAATATCTCCAATCATTTTAGGAATCATAAAAGGGTTATAACGAGGTGTTCCATTTCCAACAGCAAACTCTTCAATTTCTTTTTCTAAAGAGTATAATCCACCAATTCCAGAACCCCAGATGACACCGGCTCGTTCTAGATCAATTTTTTCCAAATCTAATCCAGCCTGTTGCATAGCTTCATCAGCAGAGATCAAAGCGTACTGAGCAAAAGGATCTAACCTTCGAGCTTCTCTACGATCAATAAAACTCTCGACATCTAAATCTTTAACTTCACAAGCAAATTTAGTTTTAAACTGCTCCGCATCAAATTTAGTAATTAGATTAGCTCCACTTACCCCATTTTTAAGGCCATTGAGATATTCTTGAATGTTATTCCCTATTGGTGTAAGTGCTCCGATACCGGTAATGACAACCCTTTTCATAAAATCTGGTTATTTGGCTTAGTTAGAACTTGTTGCAAATTATTTTTTAAAAAAATCCACAAACCAGAACGATATGATTCTAATTTGTGGATTTTAGAAAAACATCAGTTATTGATCTTAATCATAACTGCTTATTACACTCAAACTAGAGTGATTAAGATTTAATTTGAGATTCAAGATAAGATACTGCTTCACCAACAGTAGTAATACTCTCAGCTTGTTCGTCTGGAATAGAAATATCAAATTCCTTTTCAAATTCCATGATTAACTCTACGGTATCCAAAGAATCCGCTCCAAGATCGTTAGTAAAGCTAGCCTCAGTTGTGACTTCAGATTTATCAACACCTAGTTTGTCAATAATGATTTTGTTTACTCTTTCTGCAATGTTTGACATATTTAAGATTGCTTTTATGCCTATCGGATATAATATTGATCCGCGCGAATTTTCGCTCTTTTCAATAAAAACCACTTTGATAAGCATGGTTTACAAATGCACTGCAAAGTAAATTATTAGTCCTATGATAACCAAAGTTTTTAAGGACTTTTTTACCTACAGTGTTTTTTACTTTTTAACTAAAAAAAAAGGGAAATGCAACCATTTAGACCTTTTTCTTTTAAAAAAAGTAATGAAATAAGGGTATCATTACCCATTAGCTAGACACTAAAAATTAACCTCCTCTCTTTTAAAATCACGAGTTCATTCTTGGCTATTTCCAGAGATAAATGTACTTTTAAGTAAATTATTATTGTAAAAAGTACACTAATTACTAGTTTCCAAACCATTTTATGAACAATCAATTGATTTTCAGTTTTTTATACTAGGAGGGCATTTATAATTTTATACCTTTGTGCCCATCCGATAGACGTTCTTTTATTTAAAAAGACACATTTTTAACCTTTTTTTAATATATTATGAAAATAGTAGATCAGCAGAATACAAAAATCGTAGCAACCGTAGGTCCAGCATGTAACTCTTACGATACCTTACTTGAATTAGTGAAAGCAGGAGTTGATGTTTTTAGGCTAAATTTTTCTCACGGTGAGCATAAAGATAAACTTGAAGTAATCAACAATATTGGATACATCAACGAAAAATATAATCTTCATATCAGTATTCTTGCAGATTTGCAAGGTCCTAAGCTTAGAGTTGGAGCAATCGAAAACAACCTACTCCCGATAAAAACCGGAGATATTCTCACTTTTGTCAATGAAAAATGTGTCGGAACTAAGGAGAAAATCTACATGAGTTATGAGCGATTTGCTAAAGATGTGAAGGTAGGAGAAAAGGTTTTAGTTGACGATGGAAAATTGGTTTTTGAAATTGTTGAAACCAATGGAAAAGATATGGTGAAGCTCAAAGCACTATATGATGGAGTATTATCCTCTAATAAAGGTGTCAACCTTCCAAATACTGCAATCTCTCTTCCTTCTCTAACTGAAAAAGATAAAGTTGATCTTGAATTTATTCTTACCCAACCAACGATTAACTGGATTGCTCTTTCCTTTGTTCGTACTGCAAAAGATATTAAAGATCTTCGTAAAAAAGTAGAAGCAGCAGGTCACGAAGCAAAGATTTTAGCGAAGATTGAAAAGCCTGAAGCGATAGAAAATATTGACAAGATCATTAAAGCTTCAAATGCGATTATGGTTGCGAGAGGTGATCTGGGGATTGAAATGCCAATGGAGCAAATTCCCGTTTTACAAAAAATGATCATCCAAAAATGTATCCAGTGGGCGAGACCAGTGATCGTAGCTACACACATGATGGAAAGTATGATCAAGCAACCTATTCCAACTAGAGCAGAAATCACGGATGTTGCCAATGCGGTACTCGATGGTACAGATGCGGTGATGTTAAGTGGAGAAACTTCTGTCGGTGATCATCCGGTAAGAGTAGTGGAAGCAATGAACAACATAATCACTGAAGCAGAAAAAGTATATTCGATCAAAGGTAAACGACCAAAGCCAAGTCCAAAATCAAGAACCTTTTTATCAGATGCGATTTGTTTTAATGCAGCAAAAGTTGCAGAGGATGTTGGTGCCAAAGGAATTGTCGGAATGACTAGCTCAGGATATACTGCGTTTAAAGTTTCTAGTTATCGCCCAAATTGTAAAACTTATATCTTTTCGGATAAGCAGCACATGCTATCGACACTTAACCTTGTTTGGGGTGTCCGTTGTTTTTATTATGATAAATTTACGACTACAGATGAGACGATAGAAGATGTGGCTGAGATTCTAAAAAATGAAGGAAAGGTCGAAGCGAACGATATTATTATCAATACAGGAAGTATGCCTTTGGCTCGAAGACATCGAACGAATATGTTGAAGTTGACGATTATTGAGTAAGGAGTGGATCACCTGCGGTGATAGTGATGGATTTCGATAAATCGAAATAGGGAGGGGATTCACCTACGGTGAATAGGATTGATTGCCTGCGGCAATAGTATAGATTTTATTTAGTGATCGCTTTGAGTAATTTCTTTGCTTCTTGGTGATGATCGGCTTTTATATCCTGTACTAAAGGCTGTAATTCTTTTTTAGTGGATTCGAGATCATTTGATTTTAGATATGCTAAGGCGGAATACCATGAAGCCTGATTACTAAAACTAAAATCTCCTTGCGCAGTAATTTGCTTGAAATAAGACAGTGCTTTCTTAGGAGCATCTAACTCTAGGTGCACAATCCCCGTGGCTAGTAGATTTTTAGAAGTTTTTGGCTCTTCCCTAGCTAGCAAGGATTCTAATAAAGGAAGCACTTCGGTATATTTCTCATCTTTGTATAATTGTTCTATTCGAATAATATCTACTTCAGATCCATCACGTTGTTCCGAAGAATAATCGTATTGCTCAAAGTTTGCAGCATATAAATCTTGTGTATTTATTTCTCCGTTTCTTCCTAAAAGCCAAGTAAAAGCAATTACTAAAATTAAGATGGAAGCTGCTGCTGCCAAAGCAGAGGCAGAAAGAGTTAGACTTGCTGCAGAAGCAAAAGCGAAGGCAGATGCCGATGCAGAAGCGCTTCGATTAAAAGCAGCAAATGAAGAAAAAGCTGCCGCTGCTGCACTTGCCGCCAGCACTGCCGCCGCTGCAAAAGCAAAAGAAGACGACCAGCGCAAAGTAGCACTGCGAACCGACGACTACCTACCTTGTAATGCTTATCTCCGCTCTGCTTAATCGTTGGATTTATTCCAAAATAAGCAACTAAACTTCTTGCCGATTCAAATCGAGATACGGAGCCTATTTCTAAAAGAATCCCAAGAGTTGTATAATCTGCCAGGCCTCTTATACTATTTAGTCGCTCTATATCTTCTGCTCTTGATTTATCCTCTTTTGCACTTTCTGAAATTTGGCTTTTTAGTCGATTTACTTTTTTTGTATAATGACGAATGTCTTCGGCGTACTCACTAATAGCTATGCATGTATTTGCATCGACCTTAAGGTCCGCGGATTCTTTTACCATTTTTATTATCAGCTCGGCCTTTGTAGCTCCTAGATGACTTATCTTTGTAAGTCCCTCTACTCCAGCCAATAAGACCTCTTCTCTGCTTGGGTATTGTAGTAGTAATTCCAAAAACCAATTCGGGTAACCTTCTTTTTTGATAGACAGAACTTCAGGCATTGAACTATACAACAACTTCTCCAGTGTATTCTTTTTTTGAGTGATTTGACCCGTTAGTTTTTTGATGTACCTGTATAAAATCTTCAAGCCATCCGTCTGGTCTTGTCGCTCATCTTCTACAGCCATTCTTTTCAATTCCAAGTCTTTTTCTCCATAGTTTTTTCTCATGTAACCTGCAATAATTTGAGAGCTTACTGCATCAGAAATACTTCGTCTCCCTTCTGTTTTTCCCTCATGATAGATTCGTTTTGGATTAATTCGAAAAACCTCTAAACTCAGTTGTTTGGATTTATTCCTGAGTTTTTTGTACCAGTTATTTTCATAGCCGCCAGTACTTTCTAAACCTACCACGATCTTCTTTAAACCATGTTTTTCTTTCCAATCTTTTAAAAGATCGTACAACACCTTATGGCCTTGTGTGTTGTCATCTAGCTGGAAATTGGATTCTAATTCCTCTCCAGTTCCTTTTTGTAAAACAAAATTACACATCCCTTTACTTACATCTGCTCCTAAAAAACCGTAACTTTCTACT
>JAULCF010885675.1:0-18237 GCA_032361265.1 Devaleraea mollis | reverse complement strand
TTCCGGCTTTGTCGGTATAACTCGGTGAGTTATACCGACAAAGCCGGAAATTGACAGCAAAGCATGTGACTGTTTCGTTTGGCCACCACACCCCGTCTGGTGCGGTTCGCACGCGGGCGGTACCAAGGCCTCAGGGAATCTGCAGTCGAGAGTACTATCATCAATGAAGCTTCCCCAAGCCACATCTCCCGTCTCAGAAACATGACAAGACAACCATCACTTCCCCATCACCATAGCTTCCCATGATAGACAACTCAAATCCCCTAGCGCACCACATCATTGCACAGATTAGACACGAGCTCCCATCGCCGGCCAGTGCCAACGACTCTCTTCTCGGTAGCAGTGGCCACGTGTCACTACCAATATGATAAACAGCAGTCTTGATTCATACGCGTCCGTTCGTGTCCTCATCATAGATTATTATGCAGTGCACAGTGCTGTATCGCGGACACAAGGGCTCAACTTCTCATAATACCCTCGCAGATCTGCCGTCGCATGACTTGTTTCGATGACGCTCTGTGCCGTCGCTCTGCTGTTCCTTCTCCAGCGGTAACATTATGTTACCGCTTTCTTGCAGGCGAAGTTATGCGCGCAACGTGCCTCGAAGACCCGATGGTCGCCGCGTTTCTTGTTGCGACGACCCAAATGGCCGCCACTCGTCTTGTTGTGACGACCCGACTGGTCGCCGCTCTTCGTGCCAAGGCGACGCGAGTGGCCGCAACGCGCAACAAGACGGGGATATACCTAGTTATTAGACACCACTTCTCCATAATTCGAATATTTTAGGCGGATCCAAGGCGATAGCATATGTGGCAGGTCTTTGTAGAAGCCGAAGAACTCGTAGAAATATCGAAAGGAGATACAGCCTAAGCCTTTTTGTCGATCCTAAGAAGACCAGAAATGTCTAAATTTGTAACCAAAAGTTATCACTGTAAATTAAAAAGAAAACTCGCTAAATTTCTTTTTTTCGCATTCATTCTCACATCATAATGCTATAATTATCTCCAGACTCACCAGGGGCGGCCGAAAGTCGAGGGACCATCGCTACCTCCGCCTGGAGAACCACCTTAAAATGTTCGTCCTTCTCCTCACGCGCACCGCGTTCAAAGACAAAAGACTCTCTGGTCTCATTCCGAAAGAAAACGGAGTCGAGTTCCAGAAGCTCTGATTGACGAACACCGCATCGTCTGGCCGGCGGCCTTTCCGGTCACTATCGTCAGGAAGTAGGTCGTTTTTTTAAACGATAAGTTGCATTCACTCTTTTGTATTTTGCGCCACGCTTTTGTCGCCGTCGCATCAAAATATTTCCCAGCGTGCCTCGCGCTAAATACCACTGGAAAACTACTGATCTCAGCTTTCCAGCGGTATCTTCCGCGAGGAAAATGGATTACTACAGCCGCAGCGCCGAGTTTTGAAGCTGCGTCACCCCCCTATCTATTAAAACCCTTCTCTGCCCCAAGTACACAAGTACCACCCTCCAATAAGCAGAAAGGCCGTAAACCCGCAGCCAGCCCGAGTTGCACGCACACCCTGATTTTATAATGGAAAATTAGTACAGTGGCCGCCCACACAATATATTTTCACCTCGCACCCTTTACCCATATCGCCCGCTAAAGTAAATCACCCGTACCATATAATACATATAATAGGGTATTTTACTTAATAATATTATTTTATATATCAGCCCGCCACTACAAAAAAACAGCCGTGTAGGCCCTCTAAAAGGTCTCTGCGTCCAATAAATGTCCCGAAATTGGACTCGGAGGCCGGTTTGCAGTCAAAAAAACCGAAAAACATCAATTACAGCTCCTAAAGGGCCAAAACACCTCACCTCCACCATGCTCGCGCCACATCTAAACCTCACAAGAACTTCTCTCGAAGAGCAAGAAGAAGCGCGGACCCCCGGGATTAGTTGGGCATAGCCCATAGCTCTTCAACGAGCTACAGAGGGAGCCTCTAGCTGTCCTACAGCTGCTGAGAACCGGGCTAAAAGAGCGCGTGCTCTGAGAGAAGAAAGAGAGATGGGGTAGGGTATCTCTAAGACACTGCAAGGTGGTGTGGTGCGCCCGAGAGGAAGATGCGTCAGTTTTAACGTCGGTACCCATTTCTTCTCGAGGCCCAAGGTGACTACGTAATGTACTCACCCGAGTATATTGTTTGGCGGTCGACTACTGCGCTCATAGCAATGTCTATGAGTAAGTTATGAGACCGCCTGAAACTCGGTCGTTTTGCGCGATCACGGTGAGTGATGCTGTAACGTGGGCCGGTGTTAGCAGTGATGTCATAGATGACATCACTTTAAGCAAAACGCTTGGGCGTGCTAACGCGTTACCTGTACATCAGCGCCTCCTGCTATATAGTTAGGCTTAGTGAAGCGCTAGTCTAGAGATAGCGACACTTTGAGGGGATTGTTAGCAGCGCTAGTCACAGCTCTCAGGGTTTTGTCCATTTTGCAATGTTTTTGACAAGCTTTCTCAATCACTGTGGCGCAAACACTGAGGTTTGTAGGTGTTGAATGACCTTTTTGCCGTTCACCACTTTCTTGTTGGTGGGACCCTTGGTGTCCTATCGGGGATCACTCCTGCTAGGCATGTGGCTGCGTTTTACTCTCGTCACAACAACAGGTTAGGTGTGCAAGGTAGTTAACATCTCTACTTTGTCGTAGAAGACACTTTCGCCAACAATCCGTAGATCTGTCATAGGATCCAGAGTTGCTGGCCCGAGTTGTTAAAACGCGTTCTAGATTGTGGTGGCAATCATATCCCGAATATTATTGGATATTCGGGCACTTGATTGTCCATAGGGAACTCTTAAATTTATTTAGCACATCGTGGCGATAGTGCTAGAGCTACTACATAACGAGGTTCTACACGCTTTTCGCCAGCCTTCTTGAGAAGCTTCTAGGGTTTGGACTTGCTTGAGTGCGTCGGTGGTCACGGAGTCCTTCTCAGTGGAATTAAAACATTCTAAGGGCAGGACTGGTACATCTGCAGCGAGGACTTTGAGCTCTTCCCATGTGTCCTCACCCGGGAATCCGATCCAGCTTACCAACACTTCAAAAATTCGACGGGTTGACCGTCGAACTTTCTTAAATTTCTCTACTAGGTAGAAAGATTTTGTTGGTAGGTGAAGTGCTCTTTGAGCTCCTCAGTGACATCCAGTGTGGCTGAGTTATAAAACTTCAGGTGCGAGACATGGATGTCCCTAACCTTGCCGTCCAATAGGTTTTGAATTTTAGCAACAAGAGGCGTAGTAAAACCTAGCAATCTTGCTGGCCCAGTCCATGTGACTGTGAGCTTGTTCACCTTTTGTGGTTGAGGGCACACAGTAAAGACGAAATCACCGACATTAAAATTTATGGCGGTGACATTTGTCGCCTTATTGTGCTCTCAATCTTTGCAGCTCTATTTGCTTGATAGGATGCAGATACACGCAGATGCATCTCGTGGATGGAATTGTGGATTTTCTCAAATTCGATCAACTGTGCAGTCTTGGCGAGAGACAGAGACTTAAGCTCCTTACTCGCCATGTCAGGTGGGAACAGTTCCACCAATGGCTTCATTGGCGGAAGAATTGTGAATACTGTGATTGGGGCGAGCTCCTTTCCAATCTTGGAGGCCCGGGAGTTGTTCAAAACACTTTGGATAATTCTAGTTAACTTTGGACAAACCTTTGGCCCAAGATTGCTTTCGAATAGCAGCTGCGACAGGCTCAGATAGTCTCGCGGCACACCACCTTCACCGTCTCATTGATTTGAGCATGATAGACTGGGGTGAAGTGGTGCCTCGTGCCGAGTGCAGCCGCGAGCTTTGCCATTACTTCGTTTTTAAGTGCCTACCTTGGTCTGAGACCATGTATTTGAAGCTCCGAAGTTTCTGATCCAATCCTTCAGAGCTGCCACCGCACTATCCGTGTCACAGTTGCGGGTTTTGACCATCCAAACAGAACTGCTGAAGTTATCCTTAAGGATAAGAATGTACTTCCATTTTTGTTCGCCCTCTGACCTGTAGAGGTAATAGAAATGCAGGATTTCTTTAGGCTTTCTCGCGTGCAGCGTGTGAGATTGCTCGCGAGTTACTCGTATTTGTCGTTTGGTCGATTGGCAGTGCAAGCATTTGCTGACAAATGTCTTGATATCATCGGCAATGCCTTCCCATGTGAATTTATCCATCACGAGGCTGGAGGTCACAGCTTAGCCTCTGTGTCCTGCCGGGCCACAGTGTCTCATGATTGGCAAATCAATTTTGATTTGTGTCGCTGTTTTGGGTATATAGATATTGCCATCTCGAAGCAAGCATCCATGGCATGTATTTCTATCGACGGTGATCAAGGTTTCCTCGGCTGGTAACATGGTCTTTTGGGCCTCTTCTATCTTGTCTAAGATCGCGTCTTTGTCAAACGTCTGGGAGTCTACGTCCGGAATTGGCACGTAGAGTCTGCGCAATTTAGAAGTGGCGCCCCAGCATCTCATAAGTTCTGAGAAGTAGTTGAACTCCCCAGGCACATGCTACATACTCGAACTGAGAGAGTATGAGTTCCCAGAGCTTTGAATTAGACACAAAATATACAGGCATATTTGGATGCCTCTTCAGCGGGTCGAAGATAAATTTGAGGTTGCAGTGATCTGTGTAGATTCTTATTTATGCGAAAGCGGTGTATAGTCCGTTTGCGCCATGGAGTAGACCATGACGAACGCTTCCTTCTCAAAGATCTACCACCTTGACATGGTGCCGGTGAAGGCGCCACTGACCAAGTCTACTGGTTCGTGGCGGTGCTCTGCTTGAGGCTTAGACGCATCCTCTAGTGGGATTTGTGTGAGAACATCCGCCCAGTAATGTTCTGAGGCGTCGGTGTTCATGCGCAACCTCTTTGCAGGATCCAAGAGACTGAGCGTGACTCTCAGCGAAGAGCTGCTTGAGATCTGCATAGAGTTTGTGAATTTCTGGGTTCCAGATGTCGGGCCCCAGTTTCACCTTCTCCAGCGCATTCTTTAGAACCTTGCCTTTTTGTTAAGGTCAACAGCAGGGCTTACAACGGAACAACGTTCTTGTTGTACTCCGGGATACCCTTTCGGCTCCAAATGTATCGTGCAGATAAATTGTTGGAGGTCTCCAGCAGTCTCGGGCCTTTGAATGAAGAGTAATCCGCCGATACGGTGGGGATCAAGTGTGATACCTGCCGCCGTAACGATTCGGCCGCACCACTTAGCCTTTCGTGTTACGAGAGGGCTCTAACCCGGGATAAGAGTGAAGTTCCAATTTCGGCACAGCCCAAGGAAGTTTTCCATCAATTCTATGTGCTCGGAGAAAGTGGTGGCATGGAGGAGCCAGTCGTCGAGCCAGATAAAAATATTTTTGGAAATATCTTTAAATGCCTCTGTGGATCCTACTTGTGAATGAATGCCAGAATGTTTTGCACCTTTCAGGGAGCGTTGTAGAGAGCAGGGAGCGGCTCATAAAAGGTATGGGAGTCCGCTCCTCTGATTGTGTGCTTGTGTATGTCCTCTGGTTGTATGCTTACTTGGAAGTAAGCATGCGTCATATCCATTTGGGCGAAGAAGTGAGCCTTCTGCAAATCGAGGATCATTGTCTCTATAATAGGCATGGGCCTATTGTCCTTGATCTTTGCATTGTTGATCGGTCGAAGTTCCACCGTCATGCGATACATGTCCGGTGGAGCCTTAGGGACGAGGAGTGGGGCGGCTACTCATTCGGCGCTGCGAATGGGGCGGACGAATTTTTCACCTTCGAGTCCTGCAAAGGTATCCGACAAAAAGGCTTTCGTTTTTGTTGCGGATATCGGCGCGCCCTGCTTTGCAATGGCGTTAATCCTTCCTTGAGAGGAATGTGAATGAGGTCTATATTGCAGGGCGGTCTACCAGTTAGATTTGAAGAAAAGACTGAACGGTATTCCTTTTTAAGGTAATTTATCGGTCCCTCAGCGTTAGTATGGATATGAGCTCTGTAGAAAAAGTCCGTCCTTTAACTTTTGATTGCATCATAGGCCCTATATTTCATAGCAGAAGTTAGAGATGCTTCTTCCTTTGTGTCTACGTGACCTATAGTTAGGCAAGGGGCTTCCTCTTCTTATGGATCTGCGTCATCAAGCGGCGCACGCGGATCCATCTGAATGGGGACGTTATCGCCGGGCCCATTCGCAGAGTGCATCCGCCGCACCTTTGACACGCCCTAAAATCCATCATTGAGATTTAAGTTCAGGCCATCGAGTTTGGCCTTGTGTTCAGCCAGATGCGATATTAAAACTAAATCCATCTGAGAACGGCATGCCGAGAATAATTTCGTCAGATTTCTCAAGGAGGTAGAGCTGTATATTTTAAAGTCAACCGGACCTTCAGCTGTAGTAAGGCGCAAGGAAGATAGTGTTGTTATCTCCTTGGCTGTAGCTGCTGCAGTACCGAACGCACCTTTCATTGTGAAGAGCGTTGATGAATGCCGGATTTTTCAAACACCTTGAGGTGTTTTCGGCCAAGCACACTTTCGTCCGAGCCTGTATAAATTATACAGGACGCGTTAACCCGGAAATCTGTTGCTTAGATGAAGGCTGGCTTGCATCCTTTGCCTCTTTGTGGACTGGTTTTTAATTATGAAAACACTTTGCAATAACTTTCCATTTGTTATCTGTGACAAAGGTTTTAAGCTTTTTACTACTCAAAGCCTCTTTGCGAGTGCTTGAGTAGGGACACTTGAGTACTCGTGCGACGATCCTCTCGGAGTATGCGTGCGCCAAGGGTTCGTCAAGGTCCATTGCATCATCGACTTCTTTGTTGAAGTCGACCGAACTTTGTTGTTTGTGCTCCTATTCCATGGGCTCTTTGCGAGGAACATCGACCTTGGGCGTGGATTTCCCGTGCTCCAAGTCCATGGACTCTTTACGAGGTCCACAGAACTTGGGCACGACTACAGTACTGGAGCAAGAACGGTAGTAGGCTGCGGAACCGGAGGCCCCCGTGTTTTTACCGGATTGTTTATCGTGTTTGTTCCACTGCTTCTGCTTAGTGCGTTCCTCTGCTTCGGTCCAGTATCCCCAAATATTAGCAAATTCATCACCGTACGGAGCGTTGGGGTAATTTCAAAAGAAATGGTACTGCCCAGGGAAGGCGTCCTTTCTGATGCACAAAGGTGGCTCCTGTGGGTAGACACCTTTTCAAAGATGGTACTCATACTGGGACCTGGCGCCATGGAGGTCAAGGTCCCCCATCTTTAGCACGGAGTCACGTTGCCAAACAGCAATCTTGCAAAGGACCTTTCGCCTCGGGCGCGCTTTGCCTGAGATGCGACGCACACGGATGCCCCATTGGGCGGCTCCTCTGCCTCTGACAGCTCCTCGTCCTCCTCGGCCGTCTTGTGCGCGCAGGACTCTTCATACGCCACTTCCACGTCCTGCGCCCTGGTACTGAGGTCGGATTTCGCATTGGAGCCACGCAGGTGCAGGAATTCCGCAACCGCGTCCTCCTCCAGCTGGTTCCCGAACTTGTTGACGCCCACCGCAGTATCCTCCTCTTTTCTGAGGGTAAGAGTTACCGCGGCGACGACCATGTCCTTGAAAAGCGACATGGACTCGTCCTCGTGAATGCGGGTGGTTAGCTCGGTCGGCTTCGCTGCCAATAACAGCCTGGTCTCTGGCTTCGTCGTACTTGCCCTTGCCTTCCATGTCGTCAGCTTCATTACGCAGGAAGTCACAAAATTTCTCAAAGTCGTCTGTCATGGGCAGCTCATCGGCAATGCCCTTTAGTAGACGCTCGGGAAGCACGATGTTCGTGACTACCTCATGTCGGAGGTAGTCGATCAGGTCCGAGTTTCCGCCACTCTTCGAGAGTTTTCCGGCGAACTCGTCCCTGTCACGGAACAATAGATGTGTAGCTGTGACAAGCTTATCCACCGCGTTGCGTCAGGTTTACCGTACTTTTCACACGAGCTTGTGCTCGCGCAAGAACGTAGAGGGGCGCTTCGGATCCTTCTTCTTGCAGCGGAAAAGATACATTTTGAACAGCTCCTCATCATCAATCTTCGCATCGGTCCACTTCTGGCCAGGCTCTTTCTTGTAGCAGCCGCTCAAGAGATAGGACTCCATCCATGTCGCGGACATGGTGGCCTTGAACGAAGGCGGCTTCGGCCGCTAGACCTCTTGCCACATCTGATTCTGGACGCGGTGATACGCTTAGTCCTTATCTACCGGGCGTAGAGTGTCGTCACAGTATGTGGCGTCCGGCTTCTTTGGCACATCATCATTCGAAGTACTGAAGAGCATTTCCGTCTGTAGGGGTGCATCCGGGCGGTGGGTAGGTGCCGCCGTATCATTGTGGAAGAAGGGCGTCGTCGCCGCTGTGGGCTTGGGGAGCAAATGTTCGAAGCCTTCCGACTAAGTGCCTTCGGCTGCCCAAAGGCCCCACGCGTTTCGCTCTGCGTCGTCGCAAATGCTCCTCATAAACTTGAACGATTGCTTGTCCGGCCACGCCCCTGATCCATAGACGTGTGAGGAGGCAGGTGGTGTGGGCGCGGGAGGGATGCAAGCACTGGGGGCGGGGATGAATTTGGGGCTTGCACGTGGGGGTAATCAGGAACGCTCGCCTTCGTCTTCTCGCGGCTCTGCTTTACACGCAGCTCTTTGTTGCGCTGCGCGTCGCACGCTTTCTGGGAAGACTCGAGGCCGCGGCCTCATAGAATTTTGAGCCGCATGTCATCGTACACGCGGGTTGGGTCCTCGGTGCGTAGTTCTCGAGCTTCCTTATTAAAAAACGTGTTGTCAATGTCGCGGTCATCAAAGGTGAACTGTTTGTCTGCTTAGATCTCCTCTCGAAGGAGCTGCTTCGCGTATTTCATTTTCGTATAAGCGGCTTCCACTTTTCTTCTGCCCATACTCTCAAATTCTTTCTCGGCTCTCCATTTCTTTGTGGCCTCATTAAACTTTTTCTTCTGAGCGTCGGAGTCTAGCACGCGCTTGATCTTGTGTGTGTTTGGGACAGCGCCTGGGAACTTCCCAACAGCACAAAACTGTAAATATTAGAGGGCACAATAACTCTGACATTTAGGTTTTCCAGGCTAAATCGAAAAGGTCCCTCGTTTAACAGCAACACGATTACACTGGAAAGGTCGAAGAGACGATAGGAACGTAATAAGTGGAAGCAGACGGTGATGAATGATATTTTTGCGACTCCCGGAGGCACGAGGAAGTTTAGCGAAACATTGATCAGGCTGATCAGTAAGGGTGATGGGCTCAATACACGCGTGTGGTTGCACACGCGTGTGCACACGTGTGTCTAAACGTGCCATAAAATTAACCTTCTACGTTCCAAACGTGTGCACGAGTATGTTTAAGCTACTGTCAGACACTGTCAGAAGGCTGGACTGTACACTTCAAGCCACACGTGTGGTTCGAAAACGCGCGTGTACACACGTGTGGTCACACGTGCCCTCAAATGACGTACTTCTAAACCACACGTGTGGGTTACACCCCTACTGATCATGATCTAACAGGGTCCATCTGACTCAGGTGCTCCTCGAGGTTATCAGTATTCACGTGCACCTGAGTCAGGTCTGTCTCCTCGCCCGCGAAATATTGGCTCATCTCCTTGGTAGTTTTCGCGCCTCACCTCAACACACATGTTGTGCAAAATAACAAAACATTTCGCGACGTTCTCCATCTTAACCGGCGACCACAAATCCCTTGAAGCGAATAAAATCTTGTACTGCCTGAACGTGACCCCAAAAATGTGTTCAAGGCACTTTCGAACTTCCTCCTGGGCCTCCCTCGTTGAACTTCTGTTCAAGTGCCGTGGCCACTTCTTGAATAGGCCGGATAAAAATCGCTTCAGACGCCACAGCGGCAGAGGAGGGCACACTGCCGGTAGGTTTGGGGCGTAATGCGTTGCGGGCTGAGTTGAAACGGGCAGAGTAATCCGCGGCAGCGGTGTCGGCAACGGCCTTTGCTTCAGCTGTTGTCGGTTCTGTTGACGGATCGGCACCGGTACTGCTGTCGGCAGTTTCGTCTGGGGTACCGTCTGTATCGGTGGCCGTACCAATTCCGGTGGTGGGGGCGGTGATGTCCTGGGAAGCGTTATCGGGCGGGGCCCCGACGTCATCCTCCGCGCGGGTTGCAGCGGCCGCGGCGCGAGATCTCGTTCTGCCTCCTTCAGAAGCAGCGTCGGATACGCCCGTGATAGCGCAGAAATTCGTAGCACATGCGCGAAGCGCCACTGCGCGAGCGCGCCGAGCCTCGAGAAGGTTCGCCGAGGTCGTGGAGTGGGCAGGGGAGTCGAGATTTTCGGCGAACGTCTCGTAACGCCAGAGGAGGAGGGCAATGTAAGCGGCGGGAATGTCGAAATGGACCTTTGCGGAGAAGAGGAAGCCCGGGCGGCCACGTCCCAATTCTGCGAGCGTGTCGAGGAGCCCTTTTTCGACAGTTGTGTCAAAGAAGAGGTCAGTGTATCCTCCGGGATAGCACGCAGGGGTAAAGACACTCTGGTCGATGGGAGCGTAGTCAAATCCTGCAGCGCGCGCGGCACAGCTGAGGAGAGGGTTGAGAGTAGCTTGTCTGCCGAAGGATAGGACGTCACCGCTGGCGTCTTTGTGGCCTATAAAGTAGGCCGACCAAAGGCTGTGCTATGGGACGCGGGCGCCAAGGAAATTGTGGCGCGGGTTGGTGGGCAAGGGAGAATTTGTAAGATGCTAGAGGGTGAAGGCGGCGTCCTCGCAAGCGAAAAATTCGTTGCGGGGCTTGGGGACTTCGTTGCTGGCATGGAAGCAGGAGTACGCGCGGTCGCTATCAGCGAGGCCGAGGACCTCCTTGCGGGCGTCCTCGGCGGCGAGTTTTCTTTCGCAAGCGAGAGCGGCTTCCGCAGACTTGCGGGCCTTCTCGTCACGCTCGGCCTGCGCCTTGTATTCCACGACGCGTTTTCGCTCTTCATTCGCGGCGCGGGCTTCAAGACGTCTCTGGATGAAGGCCTGCGTCTGGGAGTTGGCGCCATGACCACTGCCCAATTCACCGAGACCGCCGTTGCGGGCTCCGCATCCGCGGCCTCCGTTTCCATTGGAACGACCACCTCCTGAAGCGTTACTTGCATAAATACGGGCTCCGCTATCGCGGCCTCCGTTTCCATCTGTGCGTCCATCACGTCCACTACTCTCATCCTCCAGATATCCTCCGTTTCCTCTTCCGCCTGCGCGTCCACGTCCATGGCGTCCTCCACGTCTCGCGCGCGTCCAGCCGACGTCGAGTACGACATGTCCAGCGTCAGGGATTCCTGCGCTGTCGCGCTCGTCTCCAGCGATGTCGAGAACAGCGGCGCCGAGGGCGCCGGTGGTGACAGCAGAGCCGAGGGCGTCAGTGGAGACGGCGGCGCCGACTGCACCGGAGGTGTTGGCGACGTCGTTGGGGGGCGTTCCCGGCGTCTTTGGGAGCGTTCCCGACGTCCCTGCGCGTCCTCCTTGGTTCGAACGAGAGCTCTTGCCGCGGCGCGCGTAAGTGGCTCAGCTTTATCGATGGGCATGTTCAGGTGGCGGGAGTTTTGGCGCTGAAGGTTTTTTTCTTTTTGCAAGAATGAAACTCAATCTTATAGCGAATATGAATTTCTTAGCGAACAAAACTTCCCAGGAACTCTCTCGCTGACATTTATGAGAAGGCATTCTACGAAAAACATGAAATCTGGTGATGACAAAATGGCACCGGTTGGTGACAATTGTCTTTTAGAAACAACAAATGTCAGCAAGTCATGTCATTTTGTCATCACCTGGACAGCTATACTATTTCTTTACTTAAGCTTTACTTTTTCTTTACTATTTCTTTACTTAAGCTTTACTTTTTCTTTACTATTTCTTTACTTAAGCTTTACTTTAGCTTACATGTTTTCCTAATAAAGCCCGATTTTTTACTTTAGAGTTACTACTTATATTTTCACTGTGCTTTACAAGTTAAGGCGCTGCGAGGTCTCCTCTTGAGGAGACAACATCGAGCGCCGCTGGCGCTCAATTCTTTTAGCTTTCAGAGAAAGTGCACATTAGGTTATAAGTCCCCCTCAAAATTTCTAGCGGTGAGGTTTCGTAGACTGATCTGTTGAATTTCTTCTTAGGGCATGGAGAGCACCAGAGACCCCTTCTCAGTGATGCAGCCATATTCGCTTTTGGCAATGCTCTCTGCTAAATCTAAAAAGATCTTTTTAAAAAACTATTCATAATATTATTGTAAAATAGCGATACCCTTCGAAGGGTCTCGCTATTTTACAATAATATTATGAATAGTTTTTTATGCAAACAGTGCTGCGTGATTTTGATTCAATTACTAATGAATTCATATTTGTTTGACAGCTAAATAGATAGTTCTTTACTAGATGGTGAGCGTCAGTAGATTACTTATGTCTAGTGACGATACTTAAGTTGACTGATGAAATAATAACGGTACTTACTGTAAATTAGACCGATACTTACTTGTCATAACAGTAACATATTGTGACATGATAACAATGACATGATGTTGAGCATGGCAAACATAGACTTGACATGTTGTGACGTGATGACACATCCTGTGTTTGCTGTGTGTAAACATCTTGAGATTATTGTGTTGGATATCCGATATTGCTCATACTTTGCTTGAATATGACACGGCCCACGCCTTTTGTCAAAACATCGGCTCATTGCTGATCGGTTGGTATTTGCGCCATTCTCAGTACTTTTGTGTGTACTTGCTGCTGAATGTAGTGATGCTGCACGTCGAGGTGCTTAGTCTGTTTTGAAGGCCCATTAGTGTGTGCGATATCGAATGCACCTTTGTTGTCAATTAGAAGCAGAAGGTCTTGTCGCTCGTCCTTGACTATCTCTCCTTCGTGATATTTGGTTGCTGTTTTGTCGTCGATACGTAGTGATACCGGCCTTTTGACTACCGGTATCCGCAGCTCTTCTGCAAGCGATGCTAACCACGTCAGTACTTTTGCCCATGTGTAAGCTGCTATGTATTCAGCTTCTGTAGACGAGTGTGTAACCGTTTCTTGTCTCGCTTATGCCCAAAACAATTGGTTGTTTCATAGCTTGTACCAATTGTCCAGATATTGATTGTCTGTCTCCCCGATCTGCTGCATAAACAGAATCAGTGTAGCACGTAAGTTCCGCTGGTTCTTTCTTATCATATCTTGGCCCGTGATTTCGTTTTTTGCTGAGGAATGGATAAATTGATTTCAGTGCTGTTACGTGTCGAGGTGAAGGATCTTGCAAATGCCTTCCCAGGACACAGACGATCCACGAAATAGATGGATTCGTCGTGTCAGCGAGAATCTCACTGTGCCCACTGATTTTTGAATATCTTTGACATCTGCCTTTTCCTCCTCGGCGCGCCGTGCTGACAGATCAGTATTTGCAACATACGGTGTTAATTTTTGAGTTACATTCCAGCATATCGTTTTCAGCCAGTAAATTTTGAATAACTTTTGGGTGAACCCAAATCAGCTATTGCTGATTTGGATTCCACCACATGGCAGCATTTCGATTTTTTGTCCTACGTACTGGAAACTTATTAGTGCGTTTATATTTTCGCTTGAATTTTCCGAGAATTTTGCAATTCTTCCGTCCTTGAAATTCTTGTTCGGATTGGGTCCTCTTTTGAAAGTTTTTGAATCTCAATTTTCCAAGCCTTCAAGGGTGCTGGCAGTATGTTCAAATCATCTTGCGTCGGTGCAGTTACAAAATTCGTCATTATCGACTTTCATGCTTTCCCATCTTTCATGTTGGCCACACCATTCTTTGTTGTTGTCCAGAACATGGATGGCTCAGCAAGCACTTTTTTCCAGCCCCAGTTGCCGAGCCAATGGTAACGCCACGTGTCCCATTGCGCGTTCGCCGCTGAGTCTCTAGGCAGGGCACGTCTCAGCACACACACCCTCCCCGGCGCTCTGTAGCTGCAGTCTGCCATAGGTGGTTGCTTCATGGTTACTATGAAGCGTGGGTCGTTGGGCGCATTCAAGTAGGCCACAGGTACGTCACAAGATTCCACTACGGATCCTTCTGCTGCCGCCTCGGCGGGCAGCAATCGACATCCCGCCTGCAAAGGCATGTGGGATGCTGTTCTTGTTTCATCAAAGTCTTACCCTGGTCGCATTCTATCACCTCTGATTGCAATCTAACTTTGTGCTTCTCTAACCCCCCATATTAATTTGTTTTGGATCGAAAAGTCATGATTTAGGGTAATGGTTTGTCTTCTTCCTGCTGTTCTTCCAAAGTCCAAGTTTCGAGTTCGTCGGTGTGCCTCAACACTTCCGCGTCCCATGCTTTGGCCCATGCAGAGGCATCGCTTGATACCATTGCGTCGGCCAAGCTTCTTGGATTTGGCTGTGGTAGAGAGATTTTTGTCGATGATGCTGATTGCATGTCGAGCAAGGTTTGGTTGGATGATTTTGTGCTGCTGTCGTTCGCTTGGTTCTATCGGAGGCCCTTTCAAGTTGGGAAAGGAAGATGCTGACGTTGCTATTTCAACATCCTTTAAGTTTTCAAGTTGTGGTGCTTTCTGACTTGTTTTTACATCTTTGGTTTGCTTAGAATGCGTTATAGCTTCTTTTCCTTGGCCACGTGTTGCGAAGACAAGCTGCTTGTGCACAAAATTTGGCTTTCTACTGGGTCCTTGCTTTGGCGGCACTGTTCTCACCCCGGCGATTATCTTTGCTCGGAGTGACTTGTTCGACGAATGCATGACTACATCACAGCAAGGTTCGTATTGTTTTGAATCATCCTTAGACTTTTCATTTCGCTGTTGAACCATCTTTGCCATTTCAGCAGGCAACAGGAACTCTGCGCTCCTCACGAGCCTTGTGGTTCCAATTTCCGGAATCAGTACGAGATACTGAGTTTCTGAAGTTGCTCTAAGGTACCGGGCTTTCAGCGCCCGGTCCTCAAGTTTATTCTTGTTTGGAGTTCTGCCCACGACGAACCCGTGCTTCCCAAATGGCAGAATATGCTTCGCTGTAATAAGCTCTCCGTTTATCCCTGCATTTGGAATTTGTGTTTGGCCATTGCCTCACTTGATGGGGAGGAAAATTTCTTTGTCTATTGCGTCCAGACATGCTACTGACCAAAATTTTCGAGGAAGACCACTGGCTTCAAGAACAGCACTAATTGCTGCAAAGACTGTTCCGAGTCGTCGCTCCACTACTGAGTTTTGTTAAGAGCTATTTGAAGAATTTGAGGTTACCTTAGTACCTTTTGACTCAATCTCTGTCAACAGAGCCTTTGTACGCTGCTCTTTTGCTTTTTCTGGGTGGTATCGCTTGGCAGTTTTGCCCACAGCCAGCTCAAGCCTTCTTATGCCTTTGAGAATTACCTCAGATGCCTCACTTTTCTTTTTCGTTGGGAAGCCTGACATGAGTCCAGTTTCCGAGTCCACTAGCAGTGGCAAATAGACGTTTCCGTTGCGGTCTGCTTGGTTTATCGGCCCAGTTGTGTCTGTGGACACAGCGTCAAGAGCTTCAAGTCCATTTCCTCAATTTCCGCGAACGATTTGCGTCTATCTTCTATTACTGCGCATCGCGTACAACTCTGACTAATTTATTTTCGTGTTTGATTTTGGTTGATGTAAACAGCTAAGTTAGGGTATTGGCGCTTGAAGTTTTGGATTGTCTTTGGGTTAGAGGGGTTGAAGGTGTCGTGAAGCGGAATATTAGCTGGTATCTTTAACATTGCAGGTGTACCGTGCAATGACTAATTACCACTTGCACTCTCCTTGTGAGTGTAAAAGTTATCTGAGCCGCGTCCTCCAATTAACTTAGCTTTGTGATTAGGATTGCACTTTTCTTGTAGATAGATCTTTCTACAAGAAAAGTGCTATCCTAATCACAAAGCTAAGTAAATGAGGTCGACCCCATCGCTTGCAAAAAGATTTTTGTGCGATTTAGTCATTTGTCCAACAGATATTAGATTGTCTTTGAAACTGGGAACTACAAGCGCAGCCACTAAATTGGTTGATTACCTTCGTTAATCTGTAGTTTTCCTGAGTGCGTGCTTTTTTTGTCCCCTTCTGCAGTGATTAGCGACCTTAAGTGTTTCATTGGGTTTGAAACAGCGCTTAGATCTAGGACAAAAGACATGCTTGCGCCACTATCAATAATATGTTTTAGTAAAATTGTGCAGTGGGTCTCGGACACAGGGCCATTTAATTCGTTTTCTGCTACCGTTTCTAGACTGCTACGAAGTGCAGCAAACCTTGCTACTGGATTTTCAGCGGTAGATTCTGTTTCTACCTTACCCGCCTTTGTCGCTGCAGCTAGCTGAGCCTTTATAGCCTTGATCTCATCGTCCTTTGTGACCTTTTATCCTTGCCCTTTCTTGTAACCGCTCCCTCCACTTGCTGTTCGTGCCATCTTGATGGCCTTGCGCTTGTCTCTTCCTATAGGGTCTGTAGTGTTAGAGTTAAGGTCATACTTAGACCACTTGTGAAATAGATAAGGATGCCTGGGGCGTTTTTCAGAGTTGGCTTTGGGCGTTCCTTGGTTTTTTCCGAGAGCAGCAGCAGCTGCTAGTATGCCGTCGCTGGATCTTAAGTCATTTGACAGTTTGAGTACCACCTTGAAAACATTTTTTGCAGTTGCCTTTCTTTTCTCTTCCCACGCTGAGAAAATATAGTTCATGGAGAGTTTGTGTTCTGGTGATAGTCCATCCAATAGGCGATTCATATATGCCTAGTGTATTGAAGCCTCTGCAGAGCCCATAGGATCAGCTTTCATCAGGCGACTGTGAATATCCTGGTGCTCTATGACATAATATGTAATACTATATGAATTCACTGATGTCAGCACTCATGACATAAAGGCATATTATGCCCTTAAGTCATGAGTGCTGACATCAGTGGCTTCAGATAGAATAGCCCTCATGATAGAGCTCTTGTCTGGAGCCATATCCACCAATTCCTTTCAGGTAATATATGCAATTCTGTCTTCAATAATTTGAAGCAGACTGCTGTTTACCCTTTTCTTTAGAAACAGCGCTACATTCTTGTTTGCTACTACCGACAGTTTTTCATTTGGATTGTGGTGAAATTTGATAGTGTCTAGACATTCCCTTTTTATCAACTCACCTCGAAAGTTAGAATTCCATGTTTCTTAGTTTTCCATCATACTCTCGAGAATAATGAGACCCTCAGTTTCGATTTAGTCAGCCCAGTTTGCTGCTTTGTTTTTAGCTTCTGCATTTGCATTCACTCTGAGTTGTGCAGTATCAATTACTCTCTGTGCTACATTTTCCAAACTTCCATCGGACATTTTGCTTGTGATATCTCTTGGAGACGTGATATCACTACTTCTTGCGTTTGATGTCGAGTTATCAGACTCCTTGGTCTGATTGTTAGACGTCAGTTTTGTGACTTGCTTACTTTGTTAATTTCCGCAAAGGCGAAAATTTGCTCATAACCTGTTTGACAGGTAAACAGATATTTCTTTGCTAGATTGTGAGCGTCAGTAGATTACTTATATCTAGTGACGATACTAAAGTTGACAGATGTAATCGTAACGGTACTTACTGTAAAGTAGACCGATACTTACTCGTCATAACGTTAATATATTGTGAGATGATGACAATATCGTCAATAAGTACTCTCTTCTGTCAAATAATCTATTTGGTCTACATTTACCTTGATATCGCAAGCAGTACTTAAGGTAGGCACAACTTAACTAAGCACTGAGAATAAAAGTACCGATGTTTGGGTCAACTTTGAATATCAAAGGTCGAGTGCCTTTTTAGTCTAGTAGAGCGGCCTCGAGATGTTGGGGCCATTCTTTCATTCCTGTCGCATAAAGTATAATTCATCTATGAAATACGCTGAAATCGGCAAGATAATGCACTACATTATAGTAAAATCGGCAGGATTATATACAAAATATAAAAAAAATGCTGTTACCCTTTTTTCCAGCATTTAACAGAGAGATTTTCCAAACGAGAGCATGTGCTGCAGTGTAGCCTCAACAATCAACCTTCGCTATAAGATCGAACCAAATAGAGCCTCAATCGTGAGTTTCTAATGACCCTAGGACACAGAAACTGCTTCTCAGTTCAATTCTAAAACATAGCATAATTCTAACAGTCTGTCATTGTTAAAGCTTGAGTCTTAATTGTGTCAACGATCTTTGAATTTGATTAAAAATTAAAAACCCACGTGCCACGGTGTGCTACACCGCGGGGACAAAAAAATGAAAATACGTCGATTTTTTTACGTTTTGACGGATTGAATGAAACGGGGATCCCTGATTGTTGG